>VDFB02271358.1:1203641682-1203694001 GCA_007258455.2 Sequoia sempervirens | reverse complement strand
TATTATTTTTGAGTTAATCTAATAACCAATTTCATTATAGAGTCATGAGCATTAGACCTTATTTTAGCAAAAAATGTTTTTTATTGTTGTTCTCATAATATTTGAAAAGATTGACCAATCACACTAGGATTAATAAAATATTTATATTATTTCATCTTCTTTTATCATTAGTTTTATTTTTGTTTTATATATATATATATATATTTTTGTTTGATCTTCATTAATATATAATATTTTACCATTGATATATCATGAGGATTGCACCCTAGCTAAATGTAAAACTTAGTTATCCTTTGAAACATGGGATAATCTTCAAGTTGTGGGTTTCTTATGGTGAAGATGAACCTCCAGAGAGGGTTGGTTCCCTTGATGAACCTCCTATAAACTACTGATTGATAATGAAAAGAGATAGAAGGACTAAAATTGAAAAGATTTTATGTTAGGAGGTGATGCAACAAAGTTCAAAAGACATGTACCTATTGTTTCAACTGACAATTTCTCTCAAAAAATTTCCTACTCTATGCACAACTCAAATTTTGCAAGCTCACACAATAGTGTTTCACAAGAAGGTTATATTTTCAAGTTTTTTAGAAGGAAAACGAAGTCTTTTCACAACTATAAATGTTGAACAATTAACATAACCTATGACTTGTATGGTTTTTTCTTATTCTTGTAAAGAAATGTTTTTCAATGGGACATAATTCAAGGATCTTATATTGATAATCAAAGAAATTAGATCAAATCATCTACAAAAACATTGAACACGTGAATTTTAGAAGGCACAACATGTTGCTTTTATTGAAATAATAAGAATTTTTTGTTGATACAAATCTGAAAATACTTGCAAAAATGCATGAAAAATGTTCTATATTAAAAAATATCTCCCTGAAATGAGTTACAATCTCTTTCTCTTGCATACAACAAAAAGAAGAATAGAAAGAACTACCTCAAAAATGAATTGGGTGTCTAGTTTTGATGAAAGAAACCTCTTGCATAACTGAAGATGTCTTCAAGGAAAAGGTCAAGTTTGTGTGTTGATTATGTTAGATGTCTTCAATGATTTACATAGAAATAGGCTCCTTGGTTATGCAAAGTGAAAAATCCTTGTTTTTAGGGCTCAAAACTACCCCAAACTGCTTGCATGTGCCTTGAAAACTTCACCTAACTCAAGTCCCACCCATTCAGACTCTTTATCAACTCCTAAATTGATGGTAAGTGCCTCCAAACTGAACTTTAACTAGTCTTCAAAAACATGCATGATGTTGATTAGGAGAGTTGTCCCTAATTGGGAGAGTTTTCCTCTATCATTTTGCGTGAGATTTTTAGGTTCATGGGCATACAAGGTAAAAAAGGCCCTAATTTTAGGGCCCAAAATTTCCCCAAGCTACTTGCTTATGGCTCCAAACTTCACCCAACTCCTAGTTATATCTATGTAGACTCCTTAAGAGGCCTAAAACTGATTGTGAGCACCCTAAACTAAACTTTCTTTAGCTTTAATATATGAATACTCTTGCATGAGGATTTTATATGTTGGATTCACTTGAAGATAACTAGTTGCTTCAAGGTGGCATAATATACCTCTATATGATATTAAAAGATGCATTCTATCCTTCTAAACTTCATCAAAATTCCAGGAAGATGTGTGATGATTGCTATGTTTGTTAATGCCTACAACTTTGTAATTTTCTCATGTAATTTGAGTTCACCTATAGTCACAAGATCATACTAGTTGGATGATAGTGTAACCTCCAAGTTTTCATGCTCATCAAGGATGTAATCTTACAATGCTTAGTGGCCATGATTCTTATCCATTGTCTTTTCATAGAAACTCTACTCACTCATCTTCAATGTTTGGTCTTGAAATCTCAAGACTATCTCCCATACTTTGTTTGGACCATCCTTGCATCATAGGTTTTCCAACTTGCAACTCTAAGATCATCCATATGTCTCATCACTCTAATAATTCTACCATTATTACACTTGATATGACTCCATTATGCATATTTGAAATGTTAAATCCTTGGAGATTGTCCTTTATTTGACCACCCTCTGTCATAAGTGTATACTTGTGATATGGAAACTCATTTCATTGTCATGGTGATTGTCTTCTATTCATCATAGGTCTCTCTACTATGTTATCCTTTGAGTCTCATCATATAGTTGGATTCCTTTTGATTTCTTTCATCTATCATAGGACTAACCTTCCTTTATTTATCTTCCATGGCCACTGCCATTTAAAAATTATTGTGGCATATGTCCAATGTCAAATATCATGGTCATGTGATCTTTGTGATTTATCTTTAGATACAAGCCCTCTTATACTGAGAAATCTATAGAGTACATGTATTGAATATCACCATGCTAAAGGATGATCCCTTGGTTATTGGACAGTGATGATTATCCTCTGAGATGAGGTCACTATTTTCCTCTTGAAATAATGCCAATGCTCAAAACTCAATCCTTAATTCACGAAACCTCACTATAGGCTCTTGACGCTTCTTTGACCTTGTAGACTATCTTATGAATTTGTTCTACTTTTCAATAAGGTCTATTGACAATGCTCTCTAAGTACTATAAGATTCATGAAAAAATTCCATGATGACTACCATCTATACCACAAATTTCCCCTTCTTCACTTGAATATTGTCCTCTTTATTGTGCCTCTTTATGCATTCAGTCTTCAAACTATCTTTCATGATCCTTAATCTTTTGAAACTGCCCTCATCTCAGGAACTTCATGGTCATTGTTCATTCTCATGGGTCTATCCTATGGGATCTTCCACTATCCATTTTATTTTTTCAAATATGTATAAATATATTTATGTGACTGTCCCTTTCTATCTCATGGCACCTTCATCATAGTCATTTGTTGAAGTGGTTGTCCTCTATTCATCATAGGATATGACTCCAATTTTTCTAAGGTTAGGAAATCATGACTGCCCCTAAATCTTCCCAACTTGGTAAATACCTCGTTAATTTCATCATATTTATTTCTCTTCAAGGTATTTCCATTCCCTTCATTTATTTGGTTTCCCTTTATTCACTAAAGTCATTTCCCTATCTCTGATTTTTGCACAGTATACTACCTTTTGATTGTGGATTTGGAAACCACGGGTTATGAACCATATTTTTTAGAGGATGTTATGACTACCATTACTCATCAAACCTTGCTCCATGGTTTCTAATGCAAGCAAGGTGGATTAAAGAATCTCTTCAGCTTGAAAATGACCAAACTCAATTTGAAAAAAACTCCTTACAACACAAATCCCTCAACTTGACTCAATCACTCTTCTTATGGCTTATAGTCCTCAATAACCAACCAATGGAGTTATCTTTTAAAGAAGGTCGTACAATGGCCTATCAATCACCATAAAGGTTCACCATAGACTCCTAACCAACATATCGAAAGATCTCATAGGGTTTCTTTGACTCAACACTAAGAACCAATAAACTACCTTGCTCTAAGGCTACTCAATTAGCCCTATTTTCCATAGGAGGTACCCTTTAAACACTTGAAAACACCCCAAACCCCTGGACAGTCTTAATTTGTGACACAAAACTTCAAAATAAATCATCTATTTGCAGATTTAGGCCTTCTAATACGCTGCCCCAAGAAACCCTCATTTTACATACAAACACCTAGGGTTTATTGAATCTCACACATCCCAGACTTAAAGTAACTCAAAATTGCATCCAATAGTCTCCAAATGGTCTACACAAACTCATAAGATCAACACATGAGCAACTCTTTTACTAATTCTTCAAAACCCTCTATTGACACACCATTCTCATATGGAAAACATGCACTTTTTAACCTTATGGTGTCACCAAATCATACAATATCAACTCCCCTTCCTCCAGACACATTAAAACACCTATCCTACCATCCAATGAGTCATTCCACCGAACAATAGATGAAGATAGTAGGTGGAATGACCATTACTTCATTTTATTCCTATCAAAACCCTTAACTTTTAGTGGTCTCTGTCATATCTATACACACCTCATTTACTATCTTATCAACACCATAAACCTTTTTTTTCTCATCAGTTGTCTTATCAACTTTGTAGACCTCTGTATCAACACCCTTAATCTTCCTTTTCACCGTATTCACAATTACAAGGCACATGACTAACCCAACAAGCACTCCCTCACTGATTTCTTGCCTTACTAAAGGCCTTCCATTCTCATGCTACTCTATACCAAATTGAGGCACATTCCCCTTCACTTTCTTCTGCCACACAAAAGCATTCTTCTTCCTCTCTTTCTGCACATTACCCTCATCCTTCCTATTCACTGTCTTGACTGTATCAGACTTAGACATGGCTGCAAACCTCATGCTCTCACCTTCCTCAATGCTCACATATTCTTTCCTTCCCATCATTATGACCTCACCTTTCTCACGTGTTTCCTCAACCAATGGAGTTAGAATAAAGTTCTTCCCATATTTTTCAATGTTATAAGTGTTTTATCTTCCATGATAAACTATAGACCTGTCAAATTGCCAGGGTCTCCCGAGCAAAACATGGAAACAACTCATAGGTAGAATGTCACATACAACCTTATCTCTATAGGGACCAATTTGAAACTCCATAGTAGCTTGTTCATTCACCAACATGGTTTTTTTTCACTGACCCAAGGCACTTTGTATGGTTTTTTCCTAGGTACCCTTTCCAAATGAAATTTTTCAACCATATCACTAGAGACCATATTGTCAATGCATCCATAATCCACAATTACTTTACATACCTTATCTTTTCATCTACAAGAAGTCCTTAATAAGGATCTCCTTTGAACTTGTTATTTCTCCATGGATGTCTTCAAGGTTTTCCCTCTCATCATCAACATCTCTCCAACTTCAGGAGTAGCACGAAGAGTATTGGAACTTGAGATTTCAGCCTCATCTTCATAAGCAATTTGGTCTCTCCTATCATATTTCCTTTCTCCTCCACTTGATTTGGTTCCACTCTTCTTAGGACACTTGAAGGAAAGGTGACCAAACTCACCACATTTATATCTTCTTGAAAACTCATTGAAATCTCTCCTTTTCCTAAAGCTTGTTCTTCCACCTCTCCATCCACCTCTTGATTCAGGAGCTTGTTCTTTATTCTTATCAATATCTTCAAGTTCTTCTTTGGGTTGTCTTCGTGTTGAAGATGTACCTCTACCCCTAGAAGTATTTCCTCCTCCTCTTGTTGCCTTCTCTTGAGTTTTTCTTCTACTCTAATTTCCATTTGAAAGCATTCTTCCACACATTTTGGTGCCAACAAACTGATTTCATCTTGAATGTTATATCTTAGGCCATTGAGATATCTAGCTATTCTTTCTTCCTCATCCTCCTCATGCTTAGTTCTTATACTTATCCTATAGAATTCTTCAATATATGTTTGCACATCTTGTTCTTTTTGCCTAATATTTTGTAATCTTTTGAGTAATTGAACATTATAATCACAAGGAACTTACCTTTCATTTTTTCCTTCATTCTCTCCCATGAAGTGATCTTGTTCTTTCCTTTTCTCTCCCTTTCATCTTGCACAAAGTTCCACCACAACAAAGCATGTCCTTTTAATTTGGTTTTGGCCTTCTTAACTTTGTGTTCTTCATCAATCTCCTCACTGTCAAAATAGTTTTCCAAAGCCCCTATCCAATCCAAGAGCTATTTTGCATCTAGTTTTCCCCCACACATAGGAACATCCATTTTTCTATGTCCATATTTCTTCACAGCCTTCAAAAGCTTCAACATCCTTACATCATCTGGATCCATCTCTTCCTCTTCACTGGAAGTCTCTTCTTCTTCATTATCACTCTCATCCATATCCACTCCTATTTTTTATTTCAATGCAGCCATCTCTCTTCTCAAAGCTTCTATTTGTCTAGCCTGCTCATCCATCTTTCTTGCAACTAGGCTTCCTTTAGGAGGCATCTTGACAATACTGCCTCTTCACCTTCCAACCTGCAAAAACCAACCAAATCACCAACAAGGGATCTAATAATTGGGCTCTAATACCACCTGATGCAAACAAGGTGGATTAAAGACTCTCTTCAACTTGAAAATGACCAAAATCAATCTAAAAACAACTCCTTACAACATAAATCCCTCAACTTGACTCAATCACTCTTCTTATGGCTTATAGTTCTCAATAACCAACCAATGGAGTTATCTTTTAGAGAAGGTCATACAGTGGCCTATCAATCACCATAAAGGTTCACCACAAACTCCTAACCAACATATCAAAATATCTCATAGGCTTTCTTTGACTCAACACTAAGAACCAATAAACTACCCTGCTCCAAGGCTACTCAATTAGCCCTATTTTCCATATAAGGTACCCTTTAAACACTTGAAAAACACCCCAAACCCTTGGATAGTCTTAATTTTTGACACAGAACTTCAAAATCATTCACCTATTTGTAGATTTAGGCCTTCTAATATGTTGCCCCAAGAAACCCTCCTTTTACATACAAACACCTAGGGTTTATTGAATCTCACACATCTCAGACTTAAAGTACCTCAAAATTGCATCCAACAATCTCCAAATGGTCTACAAAAACTCATAATATCAACTCATGAGAAACTCTTTTACTATTTCTTCAAAACCCTCTATTGACACACCATTCTCATATGGAAAACATGCACTTTTTAACCCTATGGTGTCACCAAATCATACAATATCAACACCCTTGCCTCTAGACACATTAAAAAACCTATCCTACCATCCAATGAGTCATTCCACTGAGCAACAGATGAAGACAGTAGGTGGAATGACCATTACTTCATTTTATTCCTATCAAAACCCTTAACTCTGAGAAAATAGGGCTACTTTAGAAAACCAGTGATATCTCCTGCTAAATTCAAAGTTATACACTCAAAATGGAATAAATTGAATGGTAATACATGTATCTTCAAAACATAGATGAATTCAAAGCATTTACAATATTGTACAAGCCGTACAGAAGGAATAAAGTTCAGAAAACATAGGAAATAACAGAGAAAACGTTGTTTTTTCTCATTTGATTCCACAATACAAACTTCAAAAACCTCATGGTCAAGCCTTTTGAGGCTTTAAATACATTTTTGAATCAATTTCTAACTGCCAACATTCATAACTAACTTTTCAAATCCTTAACCCTTCAAATTCCCTTTAAGTTGCATTTTTATAGTTTTGTCCATGACAACATTTGCACATTTTGAGTAACTTTTCCCTCATTTGACACCTATTAACTCATAAACCCCCCAATTACATGTAAAATGGTCTAGATAGACCTTATTTAACATAATAGACTCAAAACAAAACAAAATCCTATAGCCTACTTGGTATCATCTTTAATTGACAAAAAATATTTTGTGGTGCTCCTGCACCAGTTTCTCACCATTCTACACCTCTAAGACTGTCCTTATGTGGTAAGAACTACCCACTTTTGAAATTGATTATTTTTCCATTCATGAATAAGTCTCATGACTCCTTATGATGAACATTTTCCTAGATTTCAAACTCACTATCTTCTTCCATGGTTTTATCTTTACCCTTGTATCTAAGACTCTTTCATGGCTTTACCTTTATAGTAACTACACTGTCATGTGTGTTACTTCCTCTTCTGTATTTTTGAATGTCTGTTGGTTTTAAATATGGATTTTTCTCTTTTTAATCCTCATTTTACTTCCCTTCCATTAGCTATGCCATGCTTACTGCAACCCTATGATTGATCTTTGATGTTGTCATGGTGACTTAATTGTCCTATGTCAATCCAGTATCCTTTTTTCCACTGTCTTTTCCTATCATAATGACAAGAATATAGGTTTTTCACCACCCTTCTAGATGAATTCACTCCCCTCTATCCTTTTTTCCCTTGGACATAATATTTTCCTATTTTGATCTATTGACTATCATGATTTATCTTTAAGGTGAAGACCTCTTGCCCTCTCTGAATTCTTTCCATGGTGACTGCCTTGTTTATGTGGTGACCTTTATTGACTATGCATAACAAAAATTTGGAGTAACTATCATCTCATTCCATAAAGGATTGTTATGCTTAATAGGACTATCATTACCCCTTTTAAAGATTATCATATTGCCTTTTGATTTGTCATACTCAAGATGCTCTTTTCATTTATTATGAACAAGATTTAACAATGGAAATATAAAGGGAAGGAAAATTGTTATAAAAGATGTTATCCATTCTGAAAACCCACCACAAAATAAAAACCTTTTGACTTGTTTAGTCATGAAATAGCATGGTTGTGTTTGAGAAACAAGGGGAAACAATACATGGATTGACAAGACTTATTAAAACAATGATTCCCATGACCTGATCAAACCCTTAAACACCTATCATTATTATCATTGATGAATTTTCATGCCTAGCTAACCTTAAACAAGTGTTTAAAGCTTAGAACTGGAGAAAAATTTTAGAATACACTACATACCTGAAGTCATGCATACAAACTCTACACCATTCTCTAGAAAATGTGCTTGAAAAAGCTTTGATCACCATGAAAACCTTTTGAACTATTGTGTAGATGGCTCCAAATCGTTGGAAACCCCAGGTAGTCGACCTCCTTTCATGAAAACTCGGACTTCACCAAAAAATTTCCTCTTTTCCATGCACGTGAAGCCTTCCTTTTGATTTTGGGTGTAGTAAATAAAACTTGAGATAAGTTTTATTAAAAAATCATTTTTACAAAAGCTTTACATAAAGACAATATGGCCATGCCTCTCTTAAGGGATAATGACTCAAAACAAACCAATTTTTTTAATAAATTGCCA
The DNA here is from genome assembly GCA_007258455.2 of Sequoia sempervirens. Lineage (NCBI taxonomy): Eukaryota > Viridiplantae > Streptophyta > Pinopsida > Cupressales > Cupressaceae > Sequoia > Sequoia sempervirens. The sequence continues at coordinate 1,203,685,236 of VDFB02271358.1, read as the reverse complement.
ATGACTTGTCGAGAAATAGACAACAACCATAAAATGTTTTTATTTTCATTTTTAATATTCAATATGTAAGCTCACCTTCAATGTAACTTTACCCACCACTGGTATATGCTAGAATGTGTGTAAATGTTGTGATCAATATAGTTCTTTCTACCACTATGACTTTAAAATCAAAATTTGGCAGATGGGTTCAACCATTGGAATATGAAAAAAGATATGGTTTTTTGTCAAGGGTGCAATAAATTTGGACATTTACAAGACGCCTATAAAAAGCTCCCTCTTGAATGTAATAAAACCCATTCAAGTGTGTTGTCGTGTTCTTCCTTGAAAAGTGTTGCTCCCATAACCTTGTTAAAGGTTTTTGTCACACCAAGCTCTAACTCGGATTTTTTGCTTTCTAATAAGGTGCCAATGCCTTCTCAAACTTTGTCTGGGGTTGAGGGTCAGTCTCTAAATGTGTGCACTTTCCCTAAAAAAGTGAGAATGAAATGTTTGATAATCCGCAGAAACTATCACAAGAAATGGAGGAAGTTGACCTCAAAACTCAAGAACAACAGTAGGAAACCTTTGATGAAGGCGAGTTCAATAGCCAAATGGAACGGTTATTGACTTCCTCCCCTGAGCTCTCTCAGATGGGCCTAGGTTTGTTGGTGGTTCAAATGCCAAAAAATAATCAAGAGGTGTGGATTTAAATCCTTAGAGCTCCCTTTGGATTGGTGTTGTTTTTTTGTAAGGTCTTGGCCCGCGCTTCACATATTTGCATACTTTCGGGCTTCATTATGGTAGTGCCATCATCTGCTGGCACCATGTGTAAGTCATGTAGGCCTTTGAAGGTTTTCTTCCCTTGCTTCATCTTCTGAGCTCCACCCTTGCACCACATTTTTGCAGCGCAGGCCTTTGAAGATCCTCTCTTCTTCATTTCTCTTCCAAGCTCTGCCCGCGTGCCATGTTGCTTCTTTCCTTGGGAACCTTTTTGGTGGACCCCACAGTCAATGCTTGAAACACAGACTACTCCACGTGTCAAGGGGGTGCATTTTGTTCAAAGGCAGCTGTATACTATGTTTTAGAATCTTTATGTTGCAACGGCATTAGGAATCATTACAACAAGCATCATTTCCCGTGCCTGAGGAATCTTTTCAGTTATTAGCTCTCTGGCGGTGGAATGATCTATATATACTGCTTCAACTCTCTGAAAAAGGGTTCGAAAATCACAAAAAAAAAATGAAAAAGACTCTAGGTCTTTTGTATTATTTTTTATTATTGTATTAAGACTCACATACTGTGCCAATTTTTTTGGTCTCTCTATTTCTTAGTTAATTGATAAGACATTATACTGTGTTGTTTATTGAACCGAGTAGTTTATCTGCAAAACTTCTATAAATTCAATATAAATTTGTTGACTCAAATCATGTCTTGAACTCTTCTTGTTCAATGAATGCATATGGAATTTATGTTATGTTATTTGATAAATTTATTGGGTTTTTCATCTATTCTTTATGTTATTTTTGGGCATGCAAATTGCTAAACAAGCCCTTAAATCTCATCCAAAAGGAAGATTTCTTGTGCCTATATACTTAACTCTTGGTGCATCGCCTTAGATTAGATCTTATTTTAATATATATGCTTCCTTTTCCCATTCCAACCCCCCTCAAATACAGAAGGAGTCGGCTTCTTTAAAAACCTAGAGGTCACTCAGTTTAGCACAATTGGTCCCCCATTAACTAAGTTTCCCATAAGGTTATTTGCCTAGCAATTTTAGGCATCAATAGTTCTTTTTCTGGCATGCTCGGTGGGACCTATTTAAATGTATCTAAATTTAAAGTGGGGTTATGAGCCATAGACTTGTTACTAGATCCCAGATAGTGAACAACCCTGGCCTGCTAGTGCCACCACCACTGGTAATAGTACAAACATGAACTCGTCCAGTAAATGTCTCGACCCCTCCACCAACCATGTTACCGATTGCTAATAGAAATTTTGTAGCCTGGGACGCCAGAATCCCTCTCATAGCATCAGTACCACCAGCTTTTTGGTCTCCTATCCCAACCTCTACTTTAAAAGCTTTACCAAAATTTACCGGTGAAGGCTCAAAAACACCATCCGATCATCTGCAAGATGTAGTAGATGTGTGTTTGGTGCATGGTATAACTGATCAAAATGTAGTAATGAGACTGCTTGCAATCTCTTTCAAAGGCAGGGCACTAGACCGGTACTGCACTTTGGCAGCCAATACCATCGGTACCTGGGATCAGCTCGAGGAGCCTTTTTACGAGTGGTTTTTAAACAATGGAGATCAGTCTTCGCTATTTCAGCAGCTTGAAACCATAAAGTGGGCTCGTCAGGAAGTCATGACCGACTTCAATGCCCAGTTTCACACAGCTTGGCAAAGGATCTAGCCTGCTATCTGTTTGCTTGCCGATTTGGTATTCATGTTCTATCTAAAGTCTCTCAACGTCGACATTTTGGTGATGATCCAGTCCCTTGGTGGGAACACCTTGCTAGATGCATATGACATTGCAGTCAAGGTAGAGAATAATATGATCGATGCTAAAAATTCACCACCTCGGCCTACTATACCTATATTTTTAGAGTTGTCAATTCCCGCATAAGAGATAGCTTCTACCTGTGCGTCTGCTCCTCCCCAATCTATGTACGCATATCTGAGTGTGTCATATAACACTACTTCTACATCTAACTCTTCAAAAGATGAGATGAGTGACATCAAGGAGCTATTGTATAACTTCTCAAATGAAATAACTAGTATCAAGTGGCAACAGTCCATTCCTCTAAAGCCAGCTTACCAAAATTATCAAGGCGAAAGATCTTCCTACTAGCAAAACCAGTTCCAAGGAGGCTAGCACACAAGTTCATAGACTCAGACAAATAATCAAATAGTGTCAGTACCTACTCTACTGCAAAATGTTCACCCAAGTTCGAACAAAGAGCTAGTAGTCGAGCAGAATAATCTCGCTGATGATATCAATCCCTGGTGCTCCCCCTCCAATGAAGCACATATGCCCCCAAAATTTCTCGCATGGCAATTTACAACAAAGAGTAGTGGAATAGCGCAGTCAAGGCATTGCATCTGACTTAGGAGGTTATGTATATGCCTCTCCAAAAATGGAAAATGCGGTGTCACTGTGCAAATGCAAGGAATGTCCCTAGAGCAAGAAACTGATATAGCTCCTGATCATGTGCTCTTATCATGGATGGAAGAAGAGGTAGTGTTTGCAAATGATGCGACCACATCAAAGGCTCTGCAAGTGCAATTAGATTATAACACTCACTCAAAGAGGAGATTCACGAGTTAACCAGTTGCTCCACAACCCAAAAGTGTTCCCGACCAAGCTCCTAGTACCTTTGCAATTGCACAGTAATCTCAACCACGCAAGGAGATTGTTATAACAAGGTCTAAAGAATAGAATTCTTTGAATCCATTTCCATTCAATGTGGTCGAACAATTGAAGAAATCCTTGTTAATGTATTTCTTTGGGATATCTTATCTATTTTGGAGTAGAAGTCGATGTTGCAGAAGGCCCTACTAGAGGATGCAAGCACAAATCCAACGAAACAACCATCCAAGGGAAAGGTCATTGAATCCCCATCTCAAGCCAAAGTCCTCACGAACAATGGAGAGGAAGCCTCCACTGAAAGTAAAGGTAAGCCTAAACTGAAACCCTTCTTCTTAACCCTCATAGTGGGTAATAAATTGTTGCACAATTATATGATTGACTCTGGTTCTAGCACCATAGTTATTCCCAAGCAAATAGTTGAAGCCTTAGGACTTAGCTATGAACCTTTAAATAGAGATTTTATGCAAATGTATGGGAATAAGGTTGAAACTATAGGTGTCATCAAGAACCTTCCCTTGAATTTGTTCTCCTTCCCTAGTATCATTATTCCACAATATATCGTGATCATTGATGTTCCTCCCATGTTTGGTCTTTGCTTATCCCAGGAGTTCACTTCCAAGATAGGTGGATATCTTTCATTAGATTGGTCACACTTCATTCTTAGGACCAAGCATGGAGTTAAAATGAAGATAGTGTCTGAACCTTTGCATTCAGAACATGTAGCAAATGAATCCATGATCAATTTTGAGGCTACTCATACCTCTATCACTAAAGATGAGATGTATTGTACTGAGTTACTACAGGATGAGAAGGTGAACAGAGATTGGACAAACAAATAAGAGGTCCTCTTGAGTGAATTTATAGACAATGATCCTTTTGGAAATTATCATGCCACCGGATTGGGAACTTATGTCATCTATGATGAGGATCAAATGATTTCGAAGGTCATGAAGGATCCCAAAGTTGGTCAAGCCTCACAGCTATGGATGTTGCATTTTGATGGAGCAAGATGCAAAGTTGGTGCAGGAGCCAAAATATGTTTGACATCCCCATCCAATGAAAAGACACTTAGATCTTTTCATTTTCAGTTTACTTGTTCGAATAACAAAGTTGAATATGAAGTCCTCATGCAAGGTCTAAGTCTTGTGGAGTAGATGGGAATTAAACAAATAATGGTGTTCGGAGATTTTGAGTTAATAGTCAATCAAGTCTGAGGAGTCTCCACAGTAAAGAATGTCCACACGAGATTTTATAGACATAGAGTCTGGGACCTGATTGAAAGCTTTGAAGCCTTCAATATCCAAATGGTCCCCAGAGAGTAGAATTTAGATGTGGATCACATGGTGACGATAGGATCTCAATTTGACCCTATTTCAGACCTAATTGATAATGTACACTCTATGCAAGTGATTGTCTAACTGAAAATTCCAGATAATGACTAGAGCTGGCAAGTGTTCAAAAGTTATGAACACATCACCTCATTCATTCAACACTTTGGAGAGTTCGCCGATCAACTCCAACCAAAAATTGTAGAAGCTTATGCAAGGAAAATTATTCAATTGAGGTACAACAAGCTTCCAAAAGGATTGGTCACTCTTGAAAATCTATTTGATTGTGACGATGCAAGGAATGACAAGAGGAAGTTTGTAGCAGACAAGGGTGACTATGTGGATCTTCAAGTCAGAGATGAAAGGAAACTAAAGGTTGGGAAAGATGTATCGAGCATGATAAAGAAAGGCTCATACATTTTTGTGACAAGTATCGAGTAGTAGCCTGGTCATATGATGACCTCAAGGGATATGAGCTCGAAGTCATCCTGCATACCATAGAACTGACAAAAGGAGAAAAACCTGCCCGTAAAAAACAAAGGCTAGTAAACCCAAAGATTGAGGGATTAATGGTCCAAGAGTTGGAAAAGCTAATTCACTCTCAGATCGTCTTCTCAATCAAGCACAACACATGGGTGTCCAACCCAGTTCCTGTCTAAAAGAAGAATGGAGACATCTGCCTATGTGTTGATTTTTAGGATCTGAATAGAGCATCCCTGAAGGACCACTACCCCTTTCCTTCCATGGAGTCAATCTTGCAAATAGTGGCTAGCTCAAAAATGTTTTCTCTGTTGGACGGCTTCTCCAGTTACAACCAAATTTGGGTCAAAGAGGAGGACCAACACAAAACAATGTTCACTACTAAATGGGGAATGTTTTCTTATGCAAAAATGCCCTTCGGCCTCTCAAATGTGGGAGCTACCTTCCAACGTGCAATGGAAATTTCCTTTAGGTAATTGATCAATAAGATCATCTTGATCTACTTGGATGATCTAATGGTATTCTCTAAGTTAAAAGATGATAATTTTGATCATCTAGCAATGGTTTTTAAAAATGCTAGGAGTTCAGGATATCCCTGAACCCAAAAAAATGTGTTTTTGGAGTTTTGCAAGGAAAACTATTAGGACATGTAGTGTCTAAAGATGGAATTGCAATCGATCCAGAGCGGGTGAAGGAAATCAGGGAACTTCCCCTACCAGTCAACGAAAAGAGAGTTTAGTCCTTCCTGGGAAAGGTAAATTTCGTAAGCAAATTCATTTTTGATTTTGTAGGTTTAATTAGACCTATCACCCTGATGCTCAAGAAGGATCAATTGTTCAAATGGAAAAAAGAGGCCAGAGAAGCCTTTGAGAAGGTTAAGGAGGATATTTCTTCATCTCCTGTGCTGGTAAACCTAGATCTATCAAAGGAATTCATAATGTATGTGTTCAGTAGCAAATCTAGCATCGCTACTATTTTAACCCAGAAGAATGATGAAGGAAAGGGAGAACATCTGATATCCTTCCACTCCCAGACCTTAAAGGATTATGATATGAACTATAACTTCATTGAAATACAAGTGTTCACCATCGTTAAGGGGCTTAAAAAGTTCCAACACCTTATATCTTGCAACAAGGTGGTTGTATATGTAGCCCATTCCAGTGTGTGTGATTAAATAATGGAGGGAGAAATCATAGAAAAAAGGGGCAACTAGATTACAAAGATCCTTGAATATGACATTGAGGTCAGGCCCACAAAGACCGTGTGGGGAAGAGGATTGTATGAGTATCTAGCACGTGATGAAGAAGTGGCAGCTGAGGAGGAACAACCCGAGCTTGTTCTCACGAATGAATCTGAGTCTGAAGGCTACTGATTGGAAGATAGAATGAGATTCATGCAGACTAGAAAATATCCATCGAGCCTCCCTTCTCGAAAGAAAAGATTCTATAGGTTGCAGAATAGTGGATATGTGCTCATTGAAGGGGTCCTTTTCAAAAGGAACTTCAATGGTGTTCTTCTATGATGCGTCACCCAAGAGCAAGCGAAGAAAATTCTGGACATATTTCACAGTAGTCACGCAGGTGGACATTTCTCTGTAAAGACCACCGCCATCAAAATTATGTGTGTCATGTATTTTTGGCCTACATTTTTCAACGACTCACACTCTCTAGTTAAATCTTGCAAAGAATTCCAATTCTTCATAGGAAGGAGGAAGAACTCAGCAATGCCTCTAAATTCGATAGTGGTTGAAGAACCCTTCGCACAGTGGGGACTGGATTTCATCGGGATGATTAATCCCACCTCCAGCATCGGACATAAGTGGATCCTCATGGCGATGGATTATTTCACCTGATTGACAGAGGTCATGCCCATGAAGAATGTGACTAAGGCAGAGATTGTGAATTTCCTCGAGGAACTGGTAACAAGGTTTGGCCTACCAAATACCATCATCTTTAACAACGCGAAAGCCTTCCTTAGTTCGAAGGTATGTCAATTCACACTTAAGCATGGCATATTTTTAAAGACATCTTCAAACTATTAACCACATGGAAATGGTTTGGCCAAGTCGACTAATAAAAATTTAGTCTGACTCATCAAAAGAATCAGGTTGGAGCATCAAAGAGAGTGGCATCAAAACCTCAAAGCAACGCTCTAGGAAGACTGAATAACCCTCAAGCAAGTCTTAAAGACTTCACTGTATGAACTAGTATACGGGAAGGAAGCGCTACTGCCTGTATCCATGGAAATTCCCAAACTACAGTTGCTCAAGTCTTTGAAGGTGGAACAAAACGGAGCAATGGAGACCCGGTTAGAAAAGTTATTGGAGAACAAGAGAAAAGAGAAAAAGCCTTGGCGGTCATGTGTAACTGTCAACAGGTGGTTAAAAAGTGGTTTGACAAGAAATTTTTTGACCAAGGTCTCAAATGCAGAGACTTAGTGTTGAAATTCAATGAGAGAGTCGCAAAGCCTGGTCAGCACGAAAAATTTGATAGTCTGTGGGAAGGCCCTTTTCGAATTATTCAATGCAAGCAACATAATGCATTTGAATTAGAAAATATAGAGAGGGAGGCATTGGGAATTCTTGTCAATGGAATTCACCTAAAATTGTTTAATTAACTTCATTAATCATTTTACCAGTGTAAATATGTAATTTTGTAAATATTTTTTGGGTGTTTTGTTTGACTAAGTCTTTATTAAATGGAACCCAAGAAGTAGAGAAAGCAACAAGATGGAAAATTGGCAAAAGAAGTTGTATATTCATTATACGGTAATATAAACTTTGAGATATTACAATTCAAAATGGCTCTTGGGTCATACTTTTTTAGTATATCTATTAAAATCCTTCCAAGGCATATATACAAAAAGGAGGAGAAAACAGTTCATTCTTCAACTGGGCAACATCACCATCAGGAGCAATAGTAGGTTCAACAGGAATAGCATCAGGAATAACCACATCAACAGCAGCAAGGGCAGCAGGAGCATCGATAGCGAAAATAGCAAGTGGAGGAAAAACCAAATTTCTAAAGTCAGTATACCACTCCACATCATAGAAGAGCACTACATTGTAGCATCTCAGTAAGAAGTGGCAGACACACGAAACCCTTTGGCGGTGTTCTCCAATAGTCATAATACAAAATCCACTAAGAAATGGTACCCAGGGCACCATTGCATCCTCTTCAATATGTCAGTGGAGATCACTTGTAGTTGGAATTCCAAGGCCATAAATTATGTTCGTCATAATTTCACGAAGGCCTCTGAGGTAACGCTTTGGGAATATTTCCATGGTAAGCCCTAGTATCATTTCCTTCGGCACCTAAATATCAAGTAAAGATGCAACAAAATGAGAACAGGTGTCAATGTTTACATGATACTTGTCCTCATACTCTATGCAGTCCCTCCCCAATACCCATTTCATTACAATTATGGCCAAAGAATGCTTATTCTTGGTCATGTGCTTCAGACGCCTACTAGAAATTTCCCAAAGGAAAGCTACATGTGACCTATTGCTAGTTAGCCTAATAGGACTATTCATGGCATCTATCTATAATCCCAATTACCAAATGTAAATTTTGTTGTTATCCTTAAGTTTATTTATAGACGTAGCCAGGGTACAACATGTACAATAAGCATGATGAGGATCAAGATAAAACTTGAAAATCCCACCAGGTGCAAAATCAAAAATCCCACCAAGTTGTGTTCGATGTGTACGAATTGTTGTGTGCAAATTAAGAAGTAATTAATCAGCTAAAACTGGTGGTAGGTGCAAGTGATAGTCCACACGATCAAGTGCTAAGTGTCACGTTGTGGAAAATTTTTAGTCTCCAAGGATGAATTCAAATATTTTCATGTAATTATTACACCCTCTCACTTATTATTTTCAGCTTATTAAATGAAAAGCATGCGAATAGTCTCATACGCCTTCAATTTGCAGCTCAATTTCCCAAGGGATGGTGTCGTACGAAATGATGGCTAATTGTCATTATGAAATGTTTTCTTTTCAAAAGAGAGGGAATTCAATTTTCATGCACGAAAGAGCCAGCGGTATGTGCCAAATTTATTGCTTAAAACAACTATTGTTTTCAACTCCTAAATAAGGAAAGGCTAAAGTTACATGCAAAGAAGTAACATTGTGAAGAGCTTTGAGTGCATAGTTTGCTATGAAAGAACCCAAGTGAATTGTAGAGAATTCGAGTGTTCGCAAAAGTTTACAAAATCCTAAAATGGCCTAGAATCCTAAAATGGAAGCACAAGGAGAGGCGGTTCAAATCTTATCTAACGCCATCTTGGTGGCACCAATGGTGAATGTTCTCGATAAAATCTATTATGCTTCACCTAGGATGCTAGGAAATCCAAAGTGGACCCATACACAAGCCATGGAGAAGAAAAACCACACGAGCAAAGCCCAAATAGTGGAATATTGGGACAATATTCATGATCCTAAACTCAAAACCAACCCTAAAAGTCTTAGGGAAGCAGCCTGTGAGAGGATGAAAAATACTAGTAACCAAGAGTCTTTGGTGCACAAATTATGGTTCTGCGGTCTTCCACAGTAAATGGTTCCCTTTGTACACCACTGCCCTTCATGAATGTGCCCATAATTTTGATCTGGCTACGGGAGCCATAGAAGGCCGAAAACTAAGAGTGGTAATTAGTGTTGAAGCTATTAAGGATATGCTATGCATCCCTATAGGAAGGGGAACAGAAGCAATGAAGAGATTTACTGTAAGTGACTCGGAAGATTTCTGGAGGACCAAAAAACATGTTCTAAGATTTTATAACCAAGAAACGAAAATGCCTAAGGACGATAATCGCTCACCATAGTTTCCGGTTGGGCACAATGCTTTCAACTCAGACCTACAGGAATCCTTCTCTATGATGGATTTTGTCTGTGGCATGGACAGTGACGAGGATGTTCACAAGTTTCAAATGGGTCTAGGTTTTCAGTTGAGAAGATAGCATTCTTTATTCTAGTATGACTTCATGGAGATCATTGTTCAGGAGATGCTGAAAAAATTCAGGGAATACAACACATAGTATAGGTTTAGGTTTTCTTCTTTCCTTGCTCACATGTTTGTGCACCAAAACCCTAATTTATTTAGAAACCATTTGGGTTTGTCTATCTTTGATGAAAGTGGAGTAAGGAAGTCAGTTTTTGCTTGGACTCCTCTTCATTCCATAACTCATGATTACTATGCATTTTCCAAGTTTTTCCTAACTCCAATTTTGCAAGATTTTAATAAGGAGGGTGAGGGGGGTTGTTATCAGTTCTCTGTCGAGCAAGTAAGGTGGATGCAAGAATTTTTTCATCCTTGTGATTGGTTCCTTGGGGATGATTTTTCATTTGTTAGGTTGCCTGGTTTTACTGAGGAACCATTCTAACTCCCGGTATGCGTCACAACTAGGGTGTTGGCCCTTGAGGTATTTCGGCAGCTGGCGATTATAGATGTTAGGTTTTGTGGGGGGAAGCATGCAAAAGGTCTCTTTGAATGCCCCTTAAGCTTCAGTACGGTGACAATGGTAAAGAAGCAAACGCATGGTCTGCTAGTTGCAAAGCTTGCTCATCTGGGGATTGTATTAATTTGTGACAAATGGTATTATATCTTGATAATGACTTAGCAGAGCTGAATTTTAAGGTGACTCGCAGCTCCTGAACCTACTGGGAAAAAAGGTGGTGTCTGAAGTTAGGGGACATGAATCTCTTAGTGGACCTGGCCTACATTCCCACTGATGATAAGAAGCCACCATGGTTATCTTTCTATTTTCCTTTGAACAGGCCCCATGATAAGTGTAAAATTGGGGCCACCCTTTATAATCAATTGGCCAAGAAATACCAATTGAGTAACGATAAAATTGAACAATTCTAGATTTATCTTCAAGAGACCAGATGCCTTGATGCCCTGTTTGAGGAAATCGGCATGGATGAAAAATTTGATGATCTCTGGAATAGAGGACATGATGATACTAATGCAAGTGGAGATGAGGATGTTGACCCAAAGGAAGCGATTGCAATAATGAAAAGAAAAGAAGCGAAGAAGGCCCAAATACAGAGAGTTGGAGAAGCATCGGAACAACCCAACGAAGCCCCACTATGCTCGCAAGTAACTCCATCCCATGTAGTAGTCGTTCTATCACAAACATGGGCTATGAAGAGACCTCAAGCAGCCCAGCTTTCTTGGGAGGTCATAGAGGTGGACAATTCTCTGCCTAAGAAGAGGCCGCACAATGATGAAACTCCTAGAGAAAGCTCACAAATACTTGCAACAAGCCAAGGATTGGAGTCCTTTGCAACTCAGGTGTCTTTCTCTCCCTCTCTTCTCATTTCATAGTCTTTGGTTAACCCTGGTGCCTCTACGTCTCCCATTACTTCGAGTGTTGGTCTTTCCTTTTCTACTTTCGCACCCACAGGAGGTTTCTCTCAATTCTCCCAAATCAGACAGGCAGCTTTTACTCCCCTGCGGTTTGTTCCATCTTTTGTCAAAGCTTAGTCCAGACCCACCATTTCTAATCCTTTTGCTACAGTCGCGTAGACTCTGACTCAGCTTACTCAACAGATGGTAACCTTTGCATCTTCGCTACCACCACCGCTCCCTATGAGTCCTTACGTCACTTCCCCAACTGGACCCTGGCATAATATTCCCCCTTTCTCCCCATTGGCGGTTGCTCTGCCAAAGAAGACATCATCTGAGACTACAATGATCTCATTCCCTTTTGCTCTTCCTCTAGGTTCAACTTTCGCCGGCAAACTGATTAGGTCACCAGCAGAATTTATTGGGCAAAGCAACAGGACTAAGGAAGCATGGGCTATCAAGGCCCAAAAGAGAAAAGAAAAAGATGTAGCAAATCCTACCGAGCCATGCGTGCAAACTCTCTTTAATGAAGTTCAAGGGTCATTGACATTTTCAACCATGACTCCTAACACCATCAAACCACAAGGGAAGATGCAACCTAAGGATTATAAAATTCATGTTGTGGGGATCGATCTACACGCAGCCTGGCCACAGGACAAAGTCGCGCTAATGGAAAAGACTCAGCGGGTGGTGACTACCAACTTTCTGAAGCGAAGCCGCCAACTAAAAAAGAGGGAAGAGGAGCTCAAGAAAATTAAGGAAAGGGTGGAGATCCTACTGAAAAAGGAAAAGGCTAAGATGTTGAAATTGTATGCTTGTCTCAACAAGCGTTGGCAGAAAGGTCCAAACTCCAGGAGGAACTTGCAAAGTTCTAGTCCCAGGATCCCAACCTGGGGTGAAATCACGATACTATGTCTCACTTTTTTCCCAAGATGGACATTTACATCAATATTTTTAACTGAATCTTCATCTTCTAAGACCTATAGCAGCTAAACCATAAAGAATTTGAAGATGATGTGAACTAGTGATTTGTGGAAATTTGTGTTTAGATTTAATTTTATTTTTTTTCAAATTTTCTGAAGTAAATCATGAATCTTTCAACATCTCCTTTAATAACTGGTTTTAGAAAGAAAACAACATTTTCATAAAGTAACATTTGTGTCATACAACATAACTTTTTTCTATAAAGGATTAAATTCTAATTTTTGGAATATAGATTCTCAACATCAATATTTAGGGAAAGGATATTTTTTCATAATTTTTTATTGCATTTTTTTTAAAATTAATTTTTGAAGTCACTATAACTATAATTTGGACATACTTGTGTGTCATACAACCTAACTTTTTGTGTATATATCGAAATCCAATTTTTCTTTTTTGGGTGAAACAAGGAAATAAATATCTAGGGAATGGGTATTTTTTTGAATTTTTTTTTACAATGGTTTACTATTTTTCCACCTCTACACAACAAAGAGCTTGATCTCCAGAGAAAAACCTATGTTTAGTAAAAATTGAAAATTAAATACATGATGAAATGAAAATATATCAAACCTATACTTGTTGGAAAGCTAGTTTCAAGGGCTATAGTCTTGAAAAATATAATTTTTAAATGATGTTATTTAATCCCTCAAAAGGTAAAGAAAAAGTGGTTTTTTACCAGCATTTTGATAGTTGTAAAGGAGACTCCATTGTGGGTATGATTTAATACTTTAGGGGTTCTATCCAAGGGGGTTCAATCTAAGGGGGTATTATCTACCCCTCTTCAATTAAAACCCTTTAGATGGAGCCTCTCAAGACTTAAATCATTAGTTTTTCTAAAAATTGTGATTTTAGGAAAAAATCAGCACATCCCAAAAGTGAGACACAGTATTGTGGCACCACCCCCTGGTTATCGGACTGCAGTACAAAAACTAGGAGCTCCAAGACTAGTTGACTCAAGCAGAGAGAGAAATGCAACAGAAGAATGAAAAGCTTCGAGATCAATGAGCTCGATTAGAGCAGGAAATGTAGCAAAAGGACAAGGAGCTCTAGGACCGACAGGATCAATTCAAAAGGGAGATCCAAGAAGTAAAGCTCTCTCTGGAAAAGGAATCTGCAACCCGAGGTAGGGCCGAGGAGCTATTGAAAATAAAAAAATATAGAGTTGGAAACTCTAAAAGAACAACTCACTGGATCTACTAGGAGAGTTGACGAGTTGATGGAAGAGATCGGATCTAAGGAGTTAGAGATAATTCTTTCAAAACTTCCTCCCCAGCCCCTTCTTCCTCAATCAAATCTCATTTTGGTAGCTCAACAGTTATATGCCTCATACTAGGAGAAGGTCAAGTCTTTCTGTTTGACCATGCAACCAAAAAAATCTCCATGGAGCTTCCCTTCAAAGAAATTATCGATCTGCATGAGGCGCAAGAGAATCTATGCACCTTATCAATGCAATCTGAGGTCGATTGGCTACCTTTGCATACTGCACTCTCAAAGCTCTAACTCGTTGCCCAATGGATAAGACTCTAGTCTTCGAACCATGTAAGGAAAGCCTATGGACGCGGAAAAAACTTTCCTAATGTCAAAACTCAGAGAAGAATGTAGATATGACTTTAAATTTTACAATTATAGTTCATCAAGATACACATGAAAGGAATAATAGAATAGAGAAATAAACACAAACAAAATTGACACCAGATTTACGTGGGAAAACCCTTACGGGAGAAAAACTCACCACACCAAAGAAAATCACTTGTATTACAATAATCAAAATTACATACAAGTTACAGACTCTCCTTCCAGATGTCAATATTACAGTAGCTATATTTCCCTGATCAACCTCGTATAGAATATCACTATTACAATGCTTTCAAAAATAGCATACAATGAAATTCACTAACAGATCATTCGATCATCCAACCATCAAATTCTCTAACCTTTTCACAGTTGCAATACTTACTATGTATAGCAACAACCATGAATTAAAACATTCTTTGTACAATCAATTCAGTTCAACTTCCTCCACAAAGCAACTGTCGAACTTCCCAGGCATTCAAGCGGCTACCTTCCAAGTTAGCAACATCCTCCACTTAACGACTTACACCTCAGCAGTTAACCAAGTCTGTGTTATTCACCATACATTGTGCTACCGCTGCGCACTCAAAAAGCTCCCATAGGGTGGTAGTATACCGTGCTACCTCCAGATAGGTCGAGGGCTCCTGTAGTATGGCGGTAACCGCACTACCACTAGACTATTAACAGGCCTCCATAGTATGGCAGTATACACCGCACTATCACTACACATTTGGTGACCTCTGCGGTATGGCGGTAACCGCGCTACCGCACCCTAGTGTAAAGACACCTGTGGTATAGCGGTATCCACCACACTACCACTCGACAGCTAAGACACTCTTGTGATATGGCGATGGGTGCTACCACAATAGTTTGTCTCACTTTTGGGATGTGCTGATTTTTGCCTGAAATCACTGTTTTTAGAAAAACTAATGATTTAAGTCTTGAGAGGCTCCATCTAAAGGGTTTTAATTGAAGAGGGGTAGATAATACCCCCTTATATCAAACCCCCTTGGATAGAACCCCTCTAGTATCAAATTATACCCACAATGGAGTCTCCTTTGCACCTATCAAAATGCTCGCAAAAAACCACTTTTTCTTTACCTTTTGAGGGATTAAATAACATCATTTAAAAACTATATTTTGTAAGATTGTATCCCTTGAAACGAGCCTTCCAACAAGTATAAGTTTGATACATTTTCATTTTATCATGTATTTAATTTTTAATTTTTACTAAACATAGGTTTTTCTCTTAACATCAAGCTCTTTGTTGTGTAGAGGAAGAAAAATAGTAAACCAATGTAAAAAAAATCAAAAAATACCCATTCCCTAGGTATTGACATCCTTGTTTCACCCTAAAAAGAAAAATTGGATTTCGATATATACACAAAAATTTAGGTTGTAGACACACACGTATGTCCAAATTATAGTTATAGTGACTTTAAAAACTAATTTAAAATAAAATATGCAACAAAAAATTATGAAAAAATATCCTTTCCCTAGATATTGATGTTGAGAATCTATATTTCAAAAATTAGAATTCAATTCGTTATAGAAAAATAGTTATGTTGTACGACACAAACATTACTTTTTTTAAATGTTATTTTCTATCTAAAACCAGTTATTAAAGGATATGTTGAAAGATTCATGTTTTATTTCAAAAAAATTGAAAAAAAAATATTTAAAATCTAAACACAAATTTCCACAAATTATTAGTTCACATCATCTTCAAATTCTTAATGGTTTAGCTTCTATAGGTCTTAGAAGATGAGGATTCAGTTAAAAATATTGATGTAAATGTCCATCTTGGGAAAAAAGTGAGACAAAGTATTGTGATTTCACCTCGGTAACCGCTCTACCGCTCCTCAGCAAGAAGATACCTGCAGTATAGAGGTATAGGCATAAACTTAACACTTATGAATTCCTTGTTGCTTGGTGACAGAACTAGGGTTATACCAGTGAGTTTGAGACACATATTCTCAACAATCTCTCACTTGAAGAAGAACTCACTAAACCCTTTTCAATACCTGAAGTCATTGAACATTCTAGACCACACGGCCCATCGAATTTGTGCACCATCTAAACTTATTTGTGCTCACTGGCTTTGTCAAAGCATCAACAACATTCTTCAGAGTATCCACCTTTTCCAAATAGACCTTTCCATCCTCCACCATATCTCATACAAAATGGTACTGCACATCAATATGTTTCGTCCTAGCATGGAAAGTAAGATTTTTCACCAGACAAATGGCACTCTGACTGTCACAACAAACAATAATTTTCCCTACATCAAAACCAATATCAGAGCATAATCTCCTAAGCCAAATGGCTTCCTTGCAGGTGTGAGTTGTTTCCATGTACTCAGCCTCTATAGTAGATAAAGCGACTACAACTTGTTGCTTGCTCATCCAACTAATTGCACCACCATTCATCATGAAACAATATCCACTGGTGGATCTTCTGCTGTCAATGTCCCCTGCCCAATCAGAATCCACATACCCACAAATGCTAAGAGTCCTCTATGATTCAACCGAATTACCATGGTAACACAAAGTATATTCTGAAGTGCCCTTCAGATATCTAAACACTATTTTCACAGCATCCCAATGTGTCCTTCCTGGATTAGCCATAAACCGACTAAGTATTCCCACTGCTTGGGCAATGTCTAGCCTTGTACAGACCATTGCATACATTAAATTTCCAACTACACTAGCATAAGGAACTTTGGTCATGTCCTCCATCTCAGTAGGAGAATTTGGACAATCTTCAACAAATAGCTTTGTTCCCTACAAAACTAGAACAACTGGTTGCTTGCAATCTGTCATACAAAATCCCTCCAGAACAGTGTTAATATACTTACTCTCGCTGAGCCAAATTTTTCTACTCTTCTTGTCCCTGGTTATTTCCATTCCCAAAATATACCTTGCTACACCAAGATCTTTCATTTCAAACTTTGCAGACAACTGAGATTTTAGATCAGAAATCATAAACTTACTATTCCCTATGAACAACATATCATCAACATAGAGTGCAATAACAAGAACTCAATCATTTTCAGTCTTGA
The DNA here is from genome assembly GCA_007258455.2 of Sequoia sempervirens. Classification (NCBI taxonomy): domain Eukaryota; kingdom Viridiplantae; phylum Streptophyta; class Pinopsida; order Cupressales; family Cupressaceae; genus Sequoia; species Sequoia sempervirens. Next base: position 1,203,668,117 of record VDFB02271358.1, on the reverse strand, counting down.
AGTACACACAATGATCTAATTTTGATCTTACAAAACCCAGTGACAAAACAAACATGTCAAATTTATGGTACCACATTCTAGGTGACTATTTTAAACCATACAAAGATTTCTTTAACTTGCAAACCAAATTTTCTTTACCTTTTACTACAAGTGCTCAAGCTAGGACATATAAATTTCTTCTTCAAGATCACCATGAAGAAATGTTGTCTTCACATCCATCTACTCAATCTCCAAGTCATAAGTTGTTGCAAGTGACAAAATAAATCTGATAGATGTTAGCTTTGCTATTGGAGAAAAGATTTCCCCATAATCAATTCCCTCTACATGGGAATAACCCTTTGCAACCAACCTCACTTTGTACTTTTCAATACTGCCATCCAGACCAATTTTCTTTTTAAAAACCCATTTACAACCCACAAGCTTTCAACCTTTAGGCAATGGAACCATATCAAAAGTGTCATTCTTCTTTAACGATGCCATTTCTTCATTCATGGCTTCGAACCAGGAATTTGAATCAGTCATATCAACTACCTCTTTTACAGTCCTAGGCTCATCAGTATTAGTAATCAAAGCATAGGCACAACTAGAATCCACATAGAGAACCCATACCTATCAGGTTGCTTCTTTTGATGTGTAGACCTCCTCACAGGCTGAGGTTGAGGTTGTGGTTCTTCTTCAGTGTTGGTGTAATTAATTAATTAATTATTACACTAGCATAAGTTAACTTAGGTCTTGCATTTAATCATTAAGTCCTAGGTTGCATTATTAGATAAATCATTTAATAAATAGGGAAATATTCCCCTTATTTGTAGGAGATAAGATTCCTTCTAGAAGATGAGTTGTCCTTCTAGAACTTATCTCAACATTTAATGATCATCTAGATAGGGTTCACATGTTGTCACATGTTGTTAGATCAAGACACATGGCAACATCTCATGCATATTAGGGTTTACCTCTTGCCTATATAATCAGGCATCTTGTTCATTTGTAATATATCATATCATATCATATCATATCAAGATCATATCAATCATATTATCAATAGAATCTTTAATCAGCATTCCATTGTTGCAACACTTCTCTTTGTGGTTGATTATCTTTCATGGCTAAAGTCCTTCATTGAAGATTCCAGAGCTTCAGGGGCTGTGCAATCCATCATCTCAACATGGTATCAGAGCTAGTCCATTGAAACATCAACCCTAGATCTAGGAAGTTTGGAGTGCAAGATTCAAGCAGGCTTGGAGTTTTATGTTGCAGGCTAGTTGGCTCTACACGGGAGCCAAGCTGATTTCTGGTGCAGATCAGGCTCTCTCCGACCTTTCCATTGCATCCAGAAGGCCTCAAAACCCATAGATCACCTGTTCATTTGCCAAAATCGGAGTAGATTCAACCAGGAGCCTGTGAGGTACATCTTAGGGTTTGCATTTTTTGTACAAATCCGTACACATTTGTAGAAAAAAATCATCCTTGTAAGTCCTCCATCAAGGCAATTTTTTTTTAGAAAAATCAAAAAAATATTTGGCTATTTTGGGCGAATTTTTTCTATAGTTTTTTGCAAAAATTTAACTCTGCTGGGTTCGACCTGCAATTAAAATAACCCATCGGCAAAAATATTTTATTTTGGTGGCTATAGTTTTCCACCGGTCGGCATACAAATAATTTCTATTGGCATTTATTAAATTATTTGAATTGCAATTTTTTGCAATATTCAAATATTTTTTCCGTCGGCATCACACCGACCGCCGCGGTCTTGTCGGCCCTGTCCCATCCGCCAATGTCATTCTGCATCACTGCTGCCGTCATCGTTGCCGTGTTCACCCATCAGCCACCGCTCCTGTTGATCACTGTTTCCGACCACCGACCGCCGGCTAGAGTCTCCAACCCGTCTGCTCCAGCCCCGATCCCATCGGTAACTGGGGGCTCTCCTCTGCCCGGGCGGTGCATCCTCCGCCGGCCGAGCCACCACCTATCACTGCTGCAGAGCCGCTCTGACGCCACCATATCCGGTGGCGGGTTTTTTTTACCAACGCCCTAGCCCCGCGGTCCTATCAGTGACCGAGGGCAGAAATTTTTTGCCCTAGGGTGCTACATTTTTGTGCCTGTTTAGCCAGTGTCAATTCAAATTGCAGAATTCTTCCAGAGGCCGTATCTTCCACATACGATATCGAAAATTCGCACACAATATACTGTTGGAAAGCTATTGAAGTCTACTTTTTAGTGGTGCACTCTATTTTTCAAGATTCTACTGTTATAAAATTCTAAAGTCAACTAAAGTCAACCCTCCATTCTGGACTCAGAAGCGCATATCTTCGCATCAAATTGTCGGATTTCAGAGATTCCAGCGGCATTCGAGAGATATTTCAGTGCATTTTTTATCAGTCCAGTCACCTTCTTTGGTTTCAGCTCCAGGTATCTTTTTTTTGGTTTTTTGATTCCTGTGACATCCTAAAGCTTGAAGAAGAATTTGTTGATCTCGGAGGCATATTTTCAGTTGCATATCTATTTGGAAGTCTTCTATTTTCTGTTGAAGGTCTGTGTCTTTGTTTTCTTGGAGAAATTTTCGTTATGGGGCTTGCATATTATTCTCCTTTGGTTATGTTGTACAAGGGTAACTATCCGCAATGGCGAGATGGGATCTGCCACCATCTTCAATCACTTGATTTGCTACCACATCTTTTTGGTATAGTTCCCCATCCAAGTGAAGGAATTCAAGAATTTGCTTGGAGTTGCAGCAGATATACTGTTTTGGAAATCATTTCGATACAAGTTGATTGCGATGTTTTGAATGCTATTGATCATTGTGATTGTCCTCACATTCTTTGGACTAAGCTTTGGGAGATCTATGGAGATTCATACACTCCACCATTTCCCGATGATCATGCTTCAGAATGTCATTCTTCAGATCAAGTACCCCGTAATGCTATTGTTGTGCAGGAAGTTGATTACCTTGATTTTTCTGAAGAGGTTGACAAGGTTCCTTTCGGTGCTTCTTCTTCATCAGAGACAGTTGGTATCCCTTCACATTCAATGATTCTTTGTCCAGACTCATTGATTGAGGCTTCCACTATCATCATCCATCAGGAGACATTCTATTTTTCTGACTTGACATCACATGATGGCTTTGTTTCCGGTATCACTGACTTGGCTACTTCTACAGGTTTGGAGGACATTCTTGAGGGGATATCACTCCTCTATTCAGATCACACCTTGGAGAGTTTTCTTGAGTATCCACATTCCTTTGTCTCAACCTTGATTGGGAATTCAGAGACCATCTTGGAGGCACTTGGTTTCTCTACAGATATTTCATATCCGAGACTTCTTCCTTGTTATTCCATTCAGGATTTGAGGTTTCTTCAGCATCTACCATTGGATTTGCTTTAGACTTCTTTCAGTGGTTTTGAGGACACTTCATTCAGGGGGGGCTATCAAGTCTCCATCACATCCATCATATCCATTCTATCTTTGTCTTTGGATATTGTTCAGCATCAGTTTCTGCATCATCCTGGTTTTTCACCCTCTTCATTGTTTGGGACTATGGAATTTTCATCATCAGGCAAGGAGACACTTGAGCAGAGTTCAGAGACACCATCAACATCCTTTTTCAATTCCTATCCAGAATGGGAAGCATCTTTGCACTTGCATTTGGTTTTGTTTCCTCCGAAAGGGAGACAAGTTGTTTGTCGGCATTGGATCTTGTTTTGTCTTCAGACACTTACCTTTCTTGCAAGTGATCTTATCTTTTGGGGGGGCTATATTGTCTCTCTATTGTATCCATGTGACAGATGGTGTACTTGGGGGGTATTTGGGAGTCCTCCATCCTTCCCATTCTCACATTCTTTCTTTTTCATCTCTCTTTTGGAGAGGGGTTTTTGTTCCTATTGGTTTTTCCCCTTTTCTCTGGTTGTGGGAGATTGTTCCGCATCTTCATGTACATGGGTACCTAACATGGCCTCGTAGTCAGGACTCATCATCATCATCATCATCGATCATCTTGCATAATCATTGCATTTTCCTCCCTAAGTTGCACTTATGGGGGGGTGTTGGTGTAATTAATTAATTAATTATTACACTAGCATAAGTTAACTTAGGGCTTGCATTTAATCATTAAGTCCTAGGTTGCATTATTAGATAAATCATTTAATAAATAGGGAAATATTCCCCTTCCTTATTTGTAGGAGATAAGATTCCTTCTAGAAGATGAGTTGTCCTTCTAGAACTTATCTCAACATTTAATGATCATCTAGATAGGGTTCACATGTTGTCACATGTTGTTAGATCAAGACACATGGAAACATCTCATGCATATTAGGGTTTACCTCTTGCCTATATAATCAGGCATCTTGTTCATTTGTAATATATCATATCATATCATATCATATCAATCATATTATCAATAGAATCTTTAATCAGCATTCCATTGTTGCAACACTTCTCTTTGTGGTTGATTATCTTTCATGGCTAAAGTCCTTCATTGAAGATTCCAGAGCTTCAGGGGCTGTGCAATCCATCATCTCAACATTCAGAACTCTTAGAGCTGCTCAAACTCTCCTTAGTTTCAAGTACACTATCAATGTGTTGTTCCTATTTTTCAGGAGTTAGAGGTATTTCAACATCATTTTCCTCTTTATTTTCTTTTATCCCTGACTGCAGTTCCACTGAAGAAGGTTTCAACTCTCGAAAGATTATGCTTCTATTGTATACAACCTTTTCAGTCACTGGATTCTAAAGCTTGTATCCTTTCACACCAATGTCGTAGCCAATGAAGATACACTTAACAACTTTGTTCTCCAATTTAGATCTCTTCACATCTGGCACATAAACATATGCTTCACAGCCAAAGACACGACATTTCTCAGAGAGGGCTTCTTACCAGACCAAGCTTCCATAGGTGTTTTATCAACAAGTGCCAAAGAAGGAGATTGATTTACCAAGTAACATGTTGTAGTCACAACCTCGACCAGAACTTCTGCTCTAGACCAGCATTGCTCAACATACTTCTTTCCCTCTCCATCAACGTCTTGTTGAACCTTTCAGCAACTCCATTTTGCTATGGAGTGTAAGGTGTTATTTTTTGCCTCTTAATTCCATGGTCTTTGCAATACCTTTCAAATTCTGCAAAACAAAATTCACCACTGTTATTTTTCCTCAAGCATTTAATTTTCTTACCAGTCTATTTTTCAACCAAGTTCTTGAACTCTTTAAACCGACTAAACACTTCTGATTTACTTTTTAGAAAATATACAAATTCCCTTCTCGAATAATCATCAATGAACAATACATAATATTTTGAATTCGACAACAAAGGAACATTTACTGGACCAAAAACATCATAGTGAATATAATCCAGAACACCAGAAGATTTATGAGGACTAGAGTAAAAAGAAACACAATGATGTTTTCCATATATACAATGTTCACAAAATTCAAATTCCAGATTACAATCATCAAGCACCTCAACCAAGTTTTTGTTTTTCAAAGCTTTTAAGCCTTTCTCACCAATATGACCTAGCCTTTGATGCCAAAGCATAGTCCTCTCTGCATGAAGTTTAAATTCCAAAGAATTAGCCCCTACAGGGACTTCATTCTCCTTTGCACGAATAGCCTTTTGTGACTTTGCAGAGACATTGTTACATTGAACAGCAAGTTCGTCCAACTTATACAGAGTACCAATTTAGGCACCCCTAGCCAGCACCATCAAGCCTCTAGTCATTTTACAACCATTACTAGAGAACGAGACTTGCACTCCAACATCATTTAGCTTACTTATAGAAAGTAAATTCTAAGCCAGACCTGGTATATGCATTACGCCATCAATTCCCTTAATTCTTCCATTAGGAAACTGAATTCTGACTCTTCCATGGCCAACTATTTCTTGAGATGAATAGCTTGCCAGGTACACCTTTTCACCGTTGTATTTTTCATACTTTGTAAACCAATCTCTATGATATGTCATGTGGAAAGATGCTCCAGAATCAATCATCCATACATCATCTGATACCTGTGTTTCCAAAGCTACAATGAAGGCATCTGCATCACTTTGAGAAGAATCATTTTCGGAAGAGTTCTTCTTCTTCTTTTTCTCCTCTTTGCAATCCTTTTGGACATGACCAGGTTTCCCACAATTCCAGCACTTCACCTTGGACTTCTTTCCAAGAGACTTTGATCTCCCTTCTGATTTTGATTTGGACTTCTTGTCCTTCTTCTTTCATTTTTCTTTTGATCTGCCTTGAACAACAAGAGCCTCCTTTTCCATCTCAGAAGATTTCCTTCTCATTTCTTTAGAAAATAAAGAAGCATCCACATCTTCCATCTTGAAATTGGTTGTCATGCTCCTAATCGCAATCACTAAATGATCCCAAGAGTTGGGCAAAGAACACAACAAAAGCATACAACGATCTTCATCATCAATTTTCACACTCACGGATGTTAACTAAGCAATCAATGTGTTAAACGTATTCAGATGATCAACCATAGATTCCCCTTCCTCCATCTTCAAAGAGTATAACTTCTTCCTTAAGAACAGCTTATTCACCAAGGACTTACCCTGATAGATATCACCAAGCTTCTTCCACAAAGAAGATGCAATCTTCTCTTCATGAACGTTTAGGAGAACAGAGTTTTCCAAACAAAGTCTTATCAACCCTTTTTATTTTCTGTTTGTGAGGTCCCAATGTTCTTGCTTCATTCTAGAAGGTTTCATTCCAGACACAACAAGCCAAAGATCTTGATCCACCAATAGGTCTTCCATTTTAAGTTTCCACAACTCAAAATTGTTGCCATTGAATTTCTCAATTTCAATCTTTCTTGATGTGCTCGCCATCTTAATCTGTAATTTAAATTACCAGACTTCTACAAGACTCACACTAAATAGAATTGACACAAAAATCCCAACCTACCCACAAGGATAACACAACTAGCCAGGCTCTGATACCACTTGTAAGGAAAGCCTATGGATGTGGAACAAACTTTCCTAATGTCAAAACTCAGAGAAGAATGCAGATATGACTTTAAATTTTACAATTACAATTCATCAAGATACACATGAAAGGAATAACAGAATAGAGAAATAAACACAAACACAATTGACACCAGATTTACATGGGAAAACCCTTACGGGAGAAAAACCCACCACACCAAAGAAAATCGTCTGTATTACAATTATCGAAATTACATACAAGTTACAGACTCTTCTTCCAAATGTCAATATTACAACAACTATATTTCCCTTATCAACCTCGTACAGAATATCACTATTACAATGCTTTCAAAAACAACATACAATGAAATTCACTAATAGATCATTTGATCATCCAGCCATCGAATTCTCTAACAGTTTCACAGTTACAATACGTTACTATGTATAGCAACAACCATGAATTAAAAAATTATCTGTACAATCAATTCAGTTCAACTTCCTCCACAAAGCAACTGTCAAACTTCACAGGCATTCAAATGGCCACCTTCCAAGTCAGCAACATCATCAACTTAATGGCTTACACCTCAGCAGTCAACCAAGTCTTTGTTTTTCACCATACAACGTGCTACCACTACACACTCAACAAGCTCCTGTAGGGTGGTGGTATACCGTGCTACCTTCAGACAGGTCAAGGGCTCCCATGGTATGGCAGTAATCGCACTACCACTAGACTATTAACAGGCCTCCACAATATGGCGGTATACACCGCACTACCGCTACACATTTGGTGACCTCCACGGTATGGCAGTAACTGTGCTACCACACCCTAGTGTAAAGACACCTGTTGTATAGCAGTATCCACTGCATTACTGCTCGACAGCTAAGATGCTCCCACGGTATGGCGGTAACCACTCTACCACTCCTCAACAAGAAGATACCTATGGTATAGATGTACAGGCATAAACTTAACACTTACGAATTCTTTGTTGCTTGGTGACAAAACTAGGGTAATACCAGTGAGTTTGAGACACATATTCTCAACAAACCAAACATTTTGGGTTCCCATTCTGCAGGCGAAATTCCCCTGATAGTCACCAAAAGTTGTGGATTAAAATCCTTAGAGCTCCCTTTGGGTTGGTGTTGTTTTTTGCATGGTCCCGACCCGTGCTTCACATATTTGCATATTTTTGGGCTTCATTATGGTAGCACCTTCATCCATTGGTGCCATGTGTCAGCCACACGGGCCTTTGAAGGTTTTCTTCCCTTGCTTCATCTTTCGAGCTCTACCCTTGCACCACGTGTTTGCAGCATGGGCCTTTGAAGATCCTCTCTCCTTTGTTTCTCTTCTGAGCTCCGCCCATGTGCCACATTGCATCATTTCCTGGGCACCTTTTTGGCGGACCTCACAGTCAAGGCCTGAAACACAGACTACTCCACGTGTCTTCACAAGGATTATGTTCGAAAGGAAGGAATGAACAGGTATGAAGCCCCGCCTCTTCACCATGTGTCCTAACCAACTCTATGGGTGGGAAACACTTTTCATGGAATGATCTATATATATTGCTTCGACTCTCTAAAAAAGGGTTCGAAAATCACATAAAAAAGTGAAAAGGACTGTAGGCCTTTTGTATTGTTTTTTATTATTGTATTAGGACTCGTAGACTATTCCAATTTTTTCAGCCTCTTTGTTTCTTAGATAATTGATAAGACATTATACTATGTTGTTTATTGAACCGAGTAGTTTATCTACAAGACTTCTATGAATTCAATATAAATTTGTTGATTCAAATCATGTCTTGAACTCTTCTTGTTTAGTGGATGCATATGGAATTTATGTTATGTTATTTGACGAACTTATTGGGTTTTTCATCTATTCTTTATGTTATTTCCAGACATGTAGATTGTTGAACGGTCCCTTAAATCTCATCTGAAATGAAGATTTATCATGCTTATATACTTAACTCTTGGCACATCGCCTTAGATTAGATCTTATTTTTATATATCCGCTTCCTTTTCCCATTCCAACCCCCCTCAAATACAAAAGGATCCGGCTTCTTTAAAAACCCAGAGGTCACTCAATTTAGCGCAAATGGTCCCCCATTAACTGAGTTTCCCATAAGGTTGTTTTCCTAGCAATTTTAGGCATCAACAAAAGGAAAATAATGAAGAAGACAAGAAAAGCTTGTTGAATTCTAGATCCCCCCAAAAAGAGGATGTTGTGGATGAAGAGTGGAATCAAATAAATATAAAATCAAGGAAGAAGAAGAAACTGGATGTGGGAGGGAATAACAAAGTGGGCAGGCATCCCTTAAAAGAAGCAAGGAACAAAGATACAGCGAGAGATGTGGCTTCCAAAAAATAGATAACTCTTGACTCCCTTGCTAGGAGTAAAGCTAGAAAGAAGTAATGGGAGACCCTCTCCCAAACCTTTGTAGTATCAAGGTGATACTGTTGTTCCTTTTGCTCCTATGTGTTTTTTGTCCTGGAATGTGAGGGGTCTTAATGGCCCCTACAAACAACATTTGTTGAAAGCCTATTTGGCGGATGTGAAACCGGATGTTCTCCTAATCTAGGAAACTAAAATGAAAAGAGAGAATTTTGAAAAAGTGATCAAGTGGCTTTGGCCTAGTGCTAATTTTGAAGTAAGTGATGTTGATGGAGCTGTTACCAATTTTTAGCATCTTGCTTAAAATTAGTAATCATAAAAGCAATTATTTGCTAGGGTATAGAAATTTTTATTACAAGTCATCAAATGAAATTTTTGTTCTCAGAATGAAGGTTTGTTTACAAATGATTTGTAAAATCATTCAACAGTTTAGACTAAACTGATTGAACAATTCAACAAAGTAGAAAATAAACAAATTCCATTGAAGAAAACAATATTCAGACTGAACCATTCAACTGAAGCAATTGTTTTGTATAAGGTATTGCAGATTTAACAGCGGAAATAAATCTCTTATTGATCACAGAATATGTGTTTTAAGCAGTTGCAATGTATTTTAGATTATGTAAATGATGGGTTCAAGGAAAACACATAACTCATTACATATTTTTGAACATTGATTTATTGAAAAATGATTTGTAATCCCACACAAGCCGTGGGAGTAGCCTGTTTTGATTCTTAATCAAATGCTGAATGAAAGAAAACATGCATTACACAACTGAAAGTAATGTAACAATAAGGTGAGAAGGTGATTCCTCATTTCCTGGAATGACGAATCATTGTCGTAGTTGCGTTGATCTTTTTTAGCTCCAGCATCAATTTCAACTCCAGCTCCAAAGTTTACCTGCAAAATTGTGAGGGGTGATGTTAGAGCAATGAGGAATCACATTTCATCTTACCCCTACATTACCAAAACAAATGGAATGAACGTTTTATCAATCATTCACCAATTAAAAAGAAAAGTGGAGCACTAGGAAAGAAACATTGATCCATCTTTTTACTAACTTGTTTGTTTCATGTGCAGAAACTGTAGACACGCAAAATTAGCATTATGCATAGTCATCCGCTCATTGAATAAATCAAACGCAGAAAATCCATTCGCTAGGAAAGTCAGGTCTTTAGTCCTAAGGTTATGCATTTAAATAAATCAAAGGCTCACATCATCCTCTAATTAAATAAATCAAACTTTATTTAATTAAAATCTCAAAGGTCATTTCTATCCTTTTCTGATTTAAATAAATCAAATATCCAAGTCCTAAAAGTCAAACTCACCTAATCATCATTAAGCTAACCTAATCCTAATTAGCCTAACCTAGCCCACCCACTTGCATTCTCTAGATTTAGCCACTTGCACAAATAAATCAATTTATTGATTTATTAAAACCCTCATTTTCACTCAACATGGCCCTCAAGTTTGAAAATCATGACAAGTTGATTTGTCCCTCCAACATTGCATTTATTGCTCTTTTTCTTGGCCCCCTCTCTAAATTTATTGCCAAATTTGAATTCAAATTCTCCCTCTCATGGGCACACTTCCCAAATCTTGCACATACATTGGCCTATCACCACTTGACAAGTGGCCTCTTCTCATTGGTGGATCTTTAGTCCCACATTCACCCATTTGGCCAATCTCTCATCAAGAAAATCTATAAATTATGGCCTTAATCTCCATCAATCTCTCCACAACTTGATGCAAAGTCACTCTCTTCATTTGAGAATTGATTTTGTCCACACCATCTTCATATCATATTCATAGCAATTTCATCATTCATCAAGCTTAAGCAAGGATTGGGAAAGGGCTTCTTTCCATAGAAGCACCAATCTAATATGAGATAGAGTTTGATTATTGTTTATGCTTTCATTTAGTTCATTTGATGTTTTGATGTTTTGATTGCATTATGAAGCAAGATTCAATATTTCATAGGGTTTGCTTAGTTTTTTTTTACTTCATTTGCTAAGTTTGGATATTTGAGGTAAATACAGATTTCAGCAACCACATTTTGGCGCTAGAAGGAGGGCAAAGGAAAAGGTAAAGATTCTGGATCTCTATCATTTTGCTGTATTTTATTTCGTTCTGTCTTCAAAGATAACAAATTTCCTTTTTGATAGTGGTTTCCTTGATTTTGGATCTAGTTCTTTTGTAATATTACACATTTTCTGAGTTACTTCAATGGGTGCTCTGTTTTGTCTGATAATATTTGGTTGCCAAAAGTCTGTGGTTTCTTGGTACTATCTAGCTGCAATAAATATCCTGATCATATTTGATTTCATTTCTAACTCATAACGGTTGTCTTTTCCTACATTTCTAGACACATATGCTAGATTTGAAGCGCTGATAGATTCTGAAGTTTACCAATGTTTCTTTGTGCTTAACTTGACTAAGATTGGATTCTATTGTCTAGTTTCTGATCAATTAGACTTCAATCTTGGCACTCAGTGCTTAGCTACTGTCACTAACCACGCATTTTTTACTGTGCTTTAAATGAAATATCGACTAATACTTTGAATAGAGATACAAAGTCTTTTGTTTCTTTTCAAACTAGCAGCCAAGTCTTTGGGCGCTGCCTTTATTCTCTTTTGTTGAGCATTAAGTTAAGTCTTGGTTCTGGAAATGCCCTACTACCTTCATTTGCCAAGCTGAGATACTAAAGAATGAAATTTTTGCCAAGAATGTTGCATTTGTTTTTTTTTGGTACGCTGGAGGTGATGGACATTTGAAGCAACTCATATCAATAAAGTGTATTCTCTACACTCTTTAAGTCCTGTACTTAATTCCTTGAAGAACAACAGGTAAAATTTAAACTTTTGAAGGCATTCAAATCTTGATTGACTATGCGGTGCAGCATGTAGCATATTTTAAACGAATCAATGAATCTTAGTGAACTAAACCATGTGACAGCCTTTTTTGTTGGATGAAATGTTATGATCTATAGCCTTTTTCAACAGCTAATTGAATAGCCGTCCTTGCTATTTTTTTTATAATTATGTCCAAGTCAATTATAGGACCTATATTTATTGACAGATGATACAATAAATACCTAACAGTTGTCTAGCAGATTCCTTTCTTTTTTTTTCATCGTTGTCGATTAGATCAATGTCATTCTGAAAGGCTTCTGATTTGTTCATTTTTACTATGTCAATATGTCTTTGGGCGCAGGTATTTCTTTTCACATGCTAATATCATTTTCCTGAAAGTTAGTCTTTCCAACGAGTCTAGTCTGTGCATACAGTACAAGGTATGTCTTTTAGGAATTTTTTCAAAAGGTTTGTGTGATCCCTCTATTCTTATAATTTGGAATTTTGTATCATTTAAGAATACGATGTCGAGAGATAAGTACAAACATTGAAAAGGCCTGCAAGAATCTGCACCCACAATTTACAAAGCTAGCTCGATGGGACGTTTTCTTTAAAGCCAGGAAGAACAGAGAGAGTTTCGGGCTATCACTTTTGAGAGGGGCATGGAAGATCGTAGGATTTGAATCATCTGCCAAGAGCTCGGCTGTAGCCTTTCCTTTCCACACCTGCAAATGCAAAGCCATTTTGGAATCCACATAGCCCCCAATGGCCGTGAGTTTGATTTGCAGGAAATAGATATCTATGTCAGTGATTCCATATCCAGGGATGTTTAAGGGCTTGGAAGATGGAGACAAAAAAAATTGATTTGGGGAACTGTATGTCATCCACAACTGTAATAAGTTCTGAGGTCATCTTTCTCTTGCTGCAAGAATGAACAATTGCGAAAAATGTGAAGAAAGCAGGGAACAAAGTGAATATATATTTGCATTTGATTAAAAACATCTAATTTGTTATTCATCCTCAAATGGTATTGACTTTGAAGTTTTTTTTTTCAAACAAAGGAATTTGGGCGCAGTTTTGCTCACTCACTGAAGGTATTTGCTCAAAAGTTTATTTTTTCCTTCTGACAGAAAGTATGGAGTTCTGTCATGCACCTGCGCAATGGCACAAGGAAACTGCTTAATCCAATCATAAAGCAGGAAACTAGCGCCATCAATAGAAGCCAACTAGAGAGTCATTTGACCTTTTTATTTTATCTTTGGATAGTGACTTTTCCTAATTGGACCATATCTTGAAGAATACAGATGCCAAATCAATTATTAAAATGTTATCCATAGAGTGGCTGATGTGACTTGCTTCGCTCTATAAGAAGAAGTTGTTGCGCACCAAATTTAGAGAGGCTCATATGCAAATCATGTCCCATCACAACGCAGTAGAGATTATTTTACCTTTATTCTATTTTTTGCTGTTGAGTTCATAAAGTTCCTACATTAAATATCGCCATCATTCCTATCAGTCTTATTGCTGATCTTCTCTTCTTTTTTTCTATGCTATCACAATTTTTGTCATTAAGGCGCTGATGTATAAGAAGAAAGCATTAAGCAAAATCCAATGTCTGGCCTAGGTGTAGTCGATGTTTTTTTAGTGAGCATTGGTACTATCACAACAAAATCTGACAGCCTTTTACAAATCTTTAAGGACAAATGACAAATCTAATAAGATTTTTGTAGATCTAAACTTTTTTCATTTGTGCAGATTATGGTCGCTATGGGAAGCAACCTAAACTTGCCTTCAAGCTAATTGCAATTACTGTGCTGTCTTTTTATAAAGATAGGGTCTAAACGGGCTCTTAATATTGCAAGTTGGTTGTTAAGAAAGGGAATTTTTATTTTTATTGATAGTCTATGATTGATGTTGGGTTGATGAGATTTTCAAATCAATTATTCCTTTTTGAAGGTAGGGGGTAAGCTGAAAATACATTGGCATCTATTATTCAAGTCCCTTATCAAAAGCCAATTTTGTTTTACCCTTCTCTTAAAAGGATTCCTTCAAATAGTTGGCATTTCTTGTATATACTATTATCATTTTACCATACATGCCTAACTTTTATTTATGTTAATAGGTACAAGGATAACGAAGGAGCGAAAAAAGTACAAACAAAGGTACAAAAGAAAACGAAGAACAACAAAGGTACAAACGAAGGAAAGCAAGGAGAAGGCTAACGAAGGAAAACGAAAAGAAGAGGAATGAGGAGATCATTTTGAAAAATCAAAGTGTTTGTTTAACACTTCTTCACGAAATTGTTATCTTTCGTTTTTAGGACACTAACTTTTGTTTGGGTCTAAAAAGAACACTTTGATTTTTCATTTGCAAAGGGTTAAAATTAAAGCTTAGATACTTACTAGATTTCAATTTGGGCTAAAATTGAACAAGCAATCTTCATCTTTCCTTTGGTGCTTAAAACAAATCAAACCATTGCTTTGAAGGATAAAATGAATGTGTGCTTTCATTGTTTTGTAATTATTTACACAAAGTAATATCACCAAAAGACGTATGTGCTTCTCTCGCGCCTCACGGCGATCTTGAGAATCAAAAGGCTTTTGGTGACATTAATTTGCGTAAATAATTGCCCATACACACTTCGATTTGGGTTTTAAAATTGAACAAACACTTTGCGAGTGTGAGTTAGGTATATCACGTGTGGTCTCCCTTTGTTTTCTAAACGAAGGTCAATCGAACTACGGATGTGCTTGCTCACTATTTTTTACCTTTAGAGGGGCCTTCCTAAGAGACACATCCGAAAGGAGAAATCGAAGGCGACTCCAACCGGTTTTTCATTCAGGCCGGTATATAAATGGATAAGACTAAACTGTCAAGTCCTCATGGTATGTAGGCCTTAGCCGTACAATGTCTTTCAGAACGGGGTACTACCGTAAAACGTATAAGAGCCCCTAGTAGGATTGATTAAAGCCTTTAGTGGCTTGCTGGACGCTCGCAAGGTGCCATGTCCCCGATGTTGTGTCATTAAGAACCTTGTTTGTAGTTTCCAACCAGTCCATCCAACGAGTTTATCAAAGTGGTGCATTGGAACTTAGATTCCAAGAAGTTACTTGCCATGTCCGATCTTGGTTGAAATATAGAGGTTAAGACTTCATTCTTAACATACCTTTATATTTTATCCTTGGTTGCATGTAAAATCATCTCTTCTACTACGAAGGGCAGGAGGCAAGCCCACTAAGAAAAACGTACCAATTGAGCTAGGATGTTACATTGTTTGAAAACACAGTGCTTTAATCGAAAACATTGGGAAACCAACATTCAACAAATCATCAAAACTGCAAACCATTTAGGAGAGGCAAATATCCTTGAACAAATTCACATGTTATTGCTTGCCCTTGGGATTCGTATCCTTAGAGGCTTCTAAGCATTTGGATTTCATCTCAATTTGCTCCTACTAAGGTCAACAATAGGTAACTCTTGTCTCAAATTTTTGTGGTTTTCGCATAATACACTTTGCGAGATAAGGGGAAAGTTGAGACATTAGACATCTAGATTCAACATCTAATCAAGAGCGTGTTTGTGGTAAAAAGAATCCATTAAGCAAAGATTAAATCAATTGGACCCCACATATGTGCTTGGCATCTTTTGTTCATATGGTTTTCATGCAAACATTGGTCTTTTTTATTTTGAATTACTCTTAGAGAAAGGCATGTTCTTCACTATCTTGGCCTAGTAAACAAGTCCTTCCTAGGTTCATTTAGGATCACATCAAACACTTCATCCATCCGAACATTTATCATCTTCATCCCACAAACAACTTTAGAGCTTTTGGAAACATCATTCTGGACTTAGGTAAATCATCAAAATCAAAATCACCTCGTTTAGTTAGGTGTGTGGGATGCATCCTTTCTCATACATTTAATTAAATCAGAAATCCTTTGAATGAGTTCATCCTAAGATAACATCTTACATCTTAGGGTTTACAAGTTCATTATCCAAATCAAACCAACCAAAATCAAACACTAAGTCTAGCATTGATCCAAAGTCCCTAAACGTTCATCACTCATCATTTACACTTTCCATCCTTCATCTCATCATTGGTCCTAAGAACCTTAGAGGTCACTTTTGCAACAAGGTCAAAACACAAGAGGAACATGAAATATAGAATTGATCCATACATCATGAATAACCCAAGTCAACTAAGTTATCAAAGCCTTACAACGTCAATTGATTCTCAACACTCACACTTATATAATCCATACATGGGATCATTACCTTCTACAAATGTCAATAGCACAACAAGTGTGAGTATGCCCAAATCAAAGATTGGAACACATTTCCCAATGGTAGATCTAAATCCAAACCTACAAGTCTGTCAACCGAACAATCAAAGCATGAGCCTTCAAATGAACAATGCAATCCCACCAAATCCCTACAAGCCAAATGAGAATGTACCAAGTACAAGTTTTCAAAACATGAATCTAGCAAACTTTGGGATAAATATGGTTGCAAATCATACGAATATTGTTCAAAATCCAAACAAGATGTTAATGACTCCAAGTCAAGGTAACACCATGCAAAATCAAAGTTACCTAAATCAAGGCAATATGATTCCCAATCACAACAATGTTCAATTTCAACCTATCATGCCAAATCTGAGTGTCATCCCAAATCAAAACATTGTCCAAAATCAAACACAAGTACACACTCCAAATCTACTTAAACACAAGCCAAATCAACTATATCAAAGGAGTCAAGATCAAAATCAAGAACAAATTTGGCTAGATCAAATTGCTACTCTTACCAAAATAGTTGAGTCATTACGCCAAGAGACATCTCCACCACCATTACCCATATCAACATCATTCCTTGGTTTAGGGCTTCCCCCCTTACCTAGCACCAATCACTCCATCCAAATCAATCCACCTAACACCAATCAAGCCATCACATCAAAACCTTTGAATATACCATCGACATCGCACCAACAGATGGTATTCAATCAAGCAACAATGATGATCCCAACCAATCAAAATATGGTCTCCCAAGGGCCTATCACCTCGTTCATTCCAACCATCCCTATCACTTTGATCATTCCAAAAACCACCCTCACGATCGCTCCAAGTGTATCTCAACCACTTGTCACTGCATCCAACACAATTCCAAATACACCACCACTACCACCAAAACCAAGTGCAATAAGTCAATATCGTAGCATCGCACTAAAAGCACATCAAGCCTACCAACAAGTGCTTCAACAATCTCAAGCTATCCAACCAACACAAGCACAAACACAAAAAAATGACAATTTTTGAGAACAAGGATCAAGATCAATCCATCACTGAGCACCTTGAAGCTATGTCTACTTCATCCAAAGATCAAATCAACATAGGTCAAGAGTCAGTTTCCAATCATGATCAAAATCCACCAACCAACAATGATCCAATTCAAGAAATGTCAACATAATTTGACCCTATGGTTGAAAACATTGGAAACTTCTTCACCACAATTGTTGAAAACAACGATCAAGATCTCTCCATTGATGAGCACCTTGAAGATGTTTCCAACCCATCCGATGATCAATTCACCATACATCAAGAGCCACTTTTTAGTGATCTATTTCAAGGAGAGTTGGGATTATTTGATCCTATTGACATAATGCACGATTCGTTGACCTATGATCATGTTGAAAATGTCTCTACATTGCCTTATGAGTTAGAGGACATATCTCAAGAATTTATTCCAAAGCATGATCAAAATCTTTCACCAAGGTCTAGCAATGGTCCTTTCCAAGACATTGACATCCTTCGACCTCATGGTTACAGATACTGAAGGAATGTTGAACTCGACACTTGAGGATATTGAACCACTTGCCATGTCTAATGACGACATCCAAGAACCCTTTGTAAGTGATTCATCCTTTGAAACTGATCCATGTCAAGAACCTTATCCAAAGCATGTCGAAAGCAACTCCGATATCATTCAAGATCAAGAATTCGTATCTACAAGATATTACAATGATCTAATAGACACTCTCCTATCTATGCAAGATGATCATATCCATGTAGCACATACTCCTCCATCTACCCATGAGATGCTTTCTATGGATGGAGACGTAGATGATCTTCATCTAGAAAAAAAAATTGTTACACAAAAAGAGCAGATTCTTAACTCCTACAATCAAACGGAGTTGTCAACATCAGGATCAAATATGTCCCAAACTCAGATTGAGGACATCATGAATAAAGATATCCAACATTATCCGCTCAAAGAAACAAGTCAGATAGAACATCCAGAGTTAGCAAAGCAACAAATTGAAACGTCACCTACGATGGTCGTTTATCAGAGAATTCATTCTAAACAAAAGCTCTCGGAACAGGCAGAATCAAGTCATGAAGGTATTACTTCCATAATACTGGGGGAAACTTCGTCTCAAGCAAACATCAACATAGGGAGCACAAAGAGTCCTTATGATGAAACTAGTGTCAATACTACAACCAACCACGCCATGAATCTTCATCCACCCATCACCCCATCCACGAATTGGGACCAACACCAAAGGAAAGTGTTAAATCAAAGTATAAAGAACATTATCAAAGAAAAATAAGCCAAGCATGAAGGACAAATCAAATACAAGTGGATACCAAAAAGTACAAAGAAAGATTATCCCTATCAAACTCCATCAGTCAAAGAAACTATGGGGCAAGATAAAAGAGGGAAAAGTATCCATCAAGGATGTCCACAAAAGCAAAAGCAGGCTTTTCAAGCGACGTACAAAGTGTATCAAGCAGTTGGTCCTAATTCCACCCACACTTTCGTATCCACCCATCATTGCTCATCGTCCCAAGTTTGGAGAGTCAAAGGTTCCAAACTGTCAACCAATCCATCTCTTACCCTAAACACACTCCATCCACGCCTCCACGCATAATATCCAATTCTTACATTCACCGTGTATTGGCAACAACCCTTCATCATAAGGATTCAGAAGGCAATCTATCGCGATGTGCGCACAAAGACAAAGTCAACTCCGGTATCAACAAAGCAGATCAAGAATCCCAAAAGTTGCATTCAAGTGCACGTATCTTAGCAAAGTAGCTCCTTCAGGCAGGATATCGATGGCACATCATGATAGGGGCATCTACATCAGCAACACCTTGTGATTCAACATGAGCTTAAAATCTTTTAGAAAAATCCAAAATAATCAAAAAATCATGAAAATCCAAAAAAATAAGAAAAAGGATTGAAAATAGTAAAGAAAAAAATCGTCCTCTAGTGAAAACCACTACGGTGGCGCTTTGGGAAAGACCATGACGAAAACCTGGTAAACAAGCGTCATGTGTGGAATCGAGCATCTATGTGTGCCACTTCAGGTGAAAGCATCTCATCCCATCCATAATAAAGCGAACATTCCATCCATCTCAGCCATAATAAATTCATTCATCCATAAACCATTTATCCAATCCGTTTTCATCCATGTGCATATGTTTGCATCCATAGTCCAAGTCATCTTGATCTTGAAAAATTTTGGTGCACACTTTATGCTTGCTTACGGTAAAACATCTTGACATGGGTCATTTTCATTGATCCTATCCTATGCAACATTATCGGAACCATGAAGCATTATCCAATGAGCTTTCGTTATTTGAACACCTTATCTTATCGCAAGATAATCCTTGGAATTCTTGGCGTACTTACCATATCCATCCATCCATACACCTATCCAAGCATCCACCCATCGCATTTCATACATTGCTAGACACTGGAGGCAAATATGTACATCTCGCTTCAAGAATAAATCTTGGTCTATGGCCTCCAACTTATGTTGTGATCTGAACATTGGAAAATGTAAAATCAAATTGGTCAAAGCATTTGTGATCCAAAATCCAAATCACTAGTCCATGGCATATTTTGACGAGAAGACGTTCCTTATCAAGCTTCATCGAACATCGAACATCAATCAAAACAATTGATATCAGTCGCATCTAATTTGCATGTCAACATCACATCACATCATCCAAACATCTTTTGTTTCAAATCAAGCATCAACAATCCTAATCAATCAAATCCGATCAACCCATCATCATCTTGGGATATCATTGTGTTGCTTAACACTATCCTTGCATTGTTGTGCATCCTCAACAATGTTATCATCATCAATTCTCATCATTCAAATCCTTGCATTGTTGTGCATCCTCAACAATGTTATCGCTTAATCTTGATCAATCAAATCCCTGCAATGTTGTGTATCCTCAACAATGTTATCATCATCATCATCAATCCATCGATCTGATCAATCAACCTTAGCTTGGTTTTTAGCAAAATCCCAAAATAGAGAACTGATATCATCACACACATCCATATCCAAATCGTCAAAATCATGCGAAAAAATCCAAAAACATCCAAAACATCAAAAACATCCAAAAACATCCAAAACATATCAAAATCCAAAAACACTCAAAAAATAAAAAAATAAAAAATGTCAAAAACATTGGTATCCGAACTACGTCGTCTCTGAGCTTAAACGTAGGCAAGGCTCATCTTTGATTAGCCCCCGAGGCCCCTAGGATAGGTCTTTAGGTTAGTATCTTGGTCAAAATCTCAGAAAATCCCAAAAACATTGGAAAAAAAAAATCAAAACATTTGTAAAACCTCGAAAAAATACCAAAAACAGCCTCAAAACATTGCAAAACATCAAAAACATCCAAATATTTGAAAAAATCCATCCGCCTCATCTCGCTACACCGCAATAAACACCATTCATAATAAATTGATCGTCATCCTCAACCTTTGGCGAAACAATTAGAAACAAGTCTAGCGGGTTAAAAGTAAAACTCAAAAGCGAAGTCTCAAGTCTCGGTCAGTATGTAAACAAGTTGGTCAAGTCTTTGTGTCGATAGTCCATCATCCAAACAGTCCCATATCAATCATCTGATAACATCATGTCCTAGGATGAATCCTTCCTACAAGGGGCATTATTTATCATAAAGAACACTTTGGATAAACGAAATGGCGTGCCACCATCCACTAACATGTCCTAGGATGTATCCTTCCTACAATGGGCATTATCTTTTGGCAATAAGTTTCGGTTCTTATCCTTAAAAACACATTCCCTTTTGGTTAGCGGTATTGAAGAACATCAACTTGTTTGCGTACTTGGTCTTTTTCTTTTGATTTATCTTATTGTGCTCATTCCAAGGACCTCTCTCAATGATATCTGAACGAGGGATTTAGAGAGATAGGAATGGGGCAACGATCATTATCTTTTGTTTGCTATTCTTGTTGGACGTTCTTGTAAAATAACTTGGTGAATACTTGCTTTGTTAGGTACGTCCTAGCAAAGTTTCCGTATGTCAAGTGTGAACAAGAACACTCCTATCTGTTTGTCGAGTCAAAGTCCATCGCACTAGGTACAACGCCATCCTGGTTCTTTATACCTTGATGCATCGTACCTACATGTGTAATCAAACATAAGGTAAGTAGCCCTTTTAAAATCCCAATCCTTGATAAGCAAATCATCATCATTTATCATCATCATTTATCATCATCATCATCATCTATCATCATCATCATCTCTAATAAAGTCTTGTCAGATCATGGACTTTTTGGATCCTCTTGTCATCATCTCATTTCGGCGCTAACATAACATCACCAAGGCATCGCCAATACATCCATCGTGCATCCATCCTGCATCTGCAAACCATCAATATTTTGCATATCATCTCACATGCATATCATCCTCATAATATAGATCTGTTAATCTAAGCATCTGCATAAATCATCCGTTGCATAATCATAGCATATCACATCATTCATCTCATCCATCTCACATCATATCATCATTTAAGTTGTTTAGGATAATATAGATTTGTTATTCTAAGCATCTTAAAACCATCTCATTTGCATCATCATCCATAACCATCCGTTTTGAACCTCTTTATCGCGAGATCGACCCTCAAATCGAATCTTTTTCACTCGATCTCTCGAGGGGGCAATGTACCAGTGTACTTCTTTCCGCTGGGGCATCCGAAAAATCAGGAATTTTTTAATTTTGATCACGGCAAGTTTATTCTTTGAACCAACGCAACAAGTACATTGCTTCAAAGAGGGGCAAAATGTAGACACGCAAAATTAGCATTATGCATAGTCATCCGCTCATTGAATAAATCAAACGCAGCAAATCCATTCGCTAGGAAAGTCAGGTCTTTAGTCCTAAGGTTATGCATTTAAATAAATCAAAGGCTCACATCATCCTCTAATTAAATAAATCAAACTTTATTTAATTAAAATCTCAAAGGTCATTTCCATCCTTTTCTGATTTAAATAAATCAAATATCCAAGTCCTAAAAGTCAAACTCACCTAATCATCATTAAGCTAACCTAATTCTAATTAGCCTAACCTAGCCCACCCACTTGCATTCTCTAGATTTAGCCACTTGCACAAATAAATCAATTTATTGATTTATTAAAACCCTCATTTTCACTCAACATGGCCCTCAAGTTTGAAAATCATGACAAGTTGATTTGTCCCTCCAACATTGCATTTATTGCTCTTTTTCTTGTCCCCCTCTCTAAATTTATTGCCAAATTTGAATTCAATTTCTCCCTCTCATGGGCACACTTCCCAAATCTTGCACATCCATTGGCCTATCACCACTTGACAAGTGGCCTCTTCTCATTGGTGGATCTTTAGTCCCACATTCACCCATTTGGCCAATCTCTCATCAAGAAAATCTATAAATTATGGCCTTAATCTCCATCAATCTCTCCACAACTTGATGCAAAGTCACTCTCTTCATTTGAGAATTGATTTTGTCCACACCATCTTCATATCATATTCATAGCAATTTCATCATTCATCAAGCTTAAGCAAGGATTGGGAAAGGGCTTCTTTCCATAGAAGCACCAATCCAATATGAGATAGAGTTTGATTATTGTTTATGCTTTCATTTAGTTCATTTGATGTTTTGATGTTTTGATTGCATTATGAAGCAAGATTCAATATTTCATAGGGTTTGCTTAGTTTTTTTTTACTTCATTTGCTAAGTTTGGATATTTGAGGTAAATACAGATTTCAGCAACCACAGAAACAGGAAAAGTAATGTTGTTGAATTCATCAAATTTCAATATGAGTGGGGTTAAATGAGGCTCCCACAAGGGTGGAGCTCGGCTCATATAGTGGTATCAACAATATAAATATCATATCAACATTGAGTTTTGCAGAAATTCAAAAGATAGCTTCATATAACAGCTAAGTACATTCACGTACTTTCATAAAAGCATCATCAAAGGATACAAGTGTATATTCATATTTACATTTTCTCAAGTAACAGTAAATGAGAGAGCAGTTTGATGGTAAGCAAATCATTCAGAGTATAGTATATGGCAAACAAAGGAAAAACTTATGAGCACCCAAAGCAGTATGAAAACACTATTGGTTGAGAATGAACATAAATTGTTATTTCTCTATGATTTGTATAAGGAAAAGAGAGGGATAGTACCTCTTTATCTTCTTTAAAGAGGTTTAAGACAATGACTAATTTCAGGAAAAATGACGTCTCTTTCAAAAATCATGTAATTTAAATCTTCATAGAGCAAAGATTATGTCAGCCAAAATAAAGGGACAGCATGAGGCATCATTAGAAAATACAATAAGGATTGCTTACATAGAAGAATCAGCAATAACAGTGTCTCTTTTATGTTGAAAAGTGTTTTGCTTTGTTTGTATAATCTTCTGTAAATTGGATAGCATTATTTCGTTTTTTCTATAAAAAAAAAAATTTGTAATATGGTGTTGAATGCTCAGAAGTATAAGGCAGTGATTTGTTCATATCAAATCATAAAGAGTAGCATGCTTTCAACATGGAGGAGTTTCACAGAATGATCACAAAGATTGCAGAGGAGTTCGAGATGTTTCTCATAATGTGTATGGCTGCAGCCATGGAAGTGAGTAAAATGAAGCTACTTGAGCTTATATGAGATTTCAAGGATAACCCACACAAAAGAATGGCAAAAGAAATAGTATTTCAAAGCTCAATATAGGAGATACATAGCTGCATCCAACTCATGAGAGGTAAATGCACAGAGACAAAGAATAATTATTCTTTTATTCAATGTTCAACAAAATAGTAATGCCCAGATGTAGAAATGCATAGCCACAGCTAGAACAGTAAAATTTCTGAGATACTCTCAATGGCATTCATAGGAATGTAAAATGAGCTTGGCTGAAGTCTTAAACAATATCCAAAAAACCTTAATAGATTTGCGCCATAATATGTAAAGGGTTGAAAGAATAGATACATGGAAGAAATAAGAGTGTATGTTTACTTTTATACCTTTATGGAACTTGATTTAAGATTTTGATAAAAAAAGAAAAGAAGTTGAACTTCTATAAAAAGCTCGACTGGTAAAAAGACTTACCCAGCTACAAAGAAGGAAGTTGTGAAATTTCCTCATTTCAAAGCTCCACAGAAGCTCAGCCAAGAGTAAAACCATGGTGACCAAGTCAAGAAAAATAGCATAAACAAATTTCCAAGGAGAATATCAGAAATAGTAGATGGCAGCAGCCTGTTAAGCTTTCAAAAGCTTTCAAAGACAAAGAAAATTCTCCAGATTTGGAGATAAGTCTATTTACCTTCGTATTTCTGCCATAAATCTTCCAGAATCTTCAAAAAATGGCTCGAAATATAGTGGAAACCAGCAAAAACATGGTTGGGGTTTCATCCATGGCGGCTCTCTTCTTCCAACAGCAAAAGAATGAAATGAAATGAATGTTTATCATTCATTTTAGGGTTATAACCCTAAGGGATGCGTTGGAGAAGGCAATCTTTTGCCTTAAAGTTTTTAAGCTAAACCTTATTCTTTCACTATGGCTGTGGCTTTTGTTCCTTAGGTTTTTTCCTCCAAGTCTTTTAATCTCTCATCTATGTCTTATAAACTTTTCTATTATTTTGCATTAAATTTGAAACTTTATTAAAAATGATTTATAAATCATTTTTTAAATAAATGTTATTATAAAATGCAAAATTAATGCCTTTGATCTATTTAAAAGTCTTTGTTTTGCATTTAGAGTCAATTGTAAAACATTTATTTAAAGTGATATTTATAAATCATTTTTTAAATAAATGTTATTATAAAATGCAAAATTAGAGTTTTCAAGTGATGAGACAAGTATTGAAATTGTAAATCTTTATTTTAATTGATAATTATAAATCATTTAAATTAAAAGATATCTTCAAAGCAAAATAATGTGCCTTTATTGTAATGTCAAAGACTTGGTCAAAAGAGTTCAATGGAGCATTAAGAGCTTGCTTAAATCATGGAGATGATTGAGAAATTTATGCCAACATAAGGAGTAAAGATGGGGAGTTTGGAGGGAAATCAGGAATTGGACTTCAGTTTGAGTTCAGTTTGACTTGACTTGAGTCAAGGAGTGTTTTGAGGCATATGACAGCTTGTTACATTCAGTTTTGAGCCTGATTTGGAGGGATTTTCTTTTGTATACGACCCACAAAGTTTTTCAAACTTTGACAACTCTTGCTGGAGTTGGTTGGCAATTGCATGCCTTATTTGGAGGAGAGGATTGACAACACATCAGCTTTTGGAGCCAAAATTCAATTTCGAATTTTGAGACTCTTTCTATAATTTTTTCTCTTCTTTCATTATTGGGGGTTAGTTCTTGATTTAGAGATTGTTGTGAGAGCATTATTCACATTTTGTAACTCATTTTCTTGTGAGATTTATAGATTTGTAATGCAGATGCTTCTTATTTCTCAATAAAGAAGCTTACTTCCTTCTCTATTTTTCTGTGTTCTTTAGTAATTGCTGTGAGTTACATGATTAAATATTGAATCCTTTCATTATTTTATCAATTCCTTCAATGTTGAATGCATAAGATATGTCATAGTGCAAGTCTCAGTTTGTGCTTTAAGCCTCATGTTTAGGGATTCTGTGAAAACATTGTTGTTTTCCTTACTCTTAGCATAAGTTTAAGCCTTACCTTAGAATCATTTATGCAGGCATAAGTTTTTGAGTTGTGATCACATAGCTTTATTGAGTTTTTTGTAAGTTTATCAAAGTTGCAAGTCATTTTTGGCAATTGGTGAATCACCTTACTTCTTTCCTATTTTATGTTTACTTTATCTTTTTATCCTTAACCTCTGTTAGAAAAACCAGTTTTACAAGAAAATCCAAAGGGAACCAGCCCAAAACCTGGAGGTCTATTCTCATCATAGGACACCCACAGCCTAAGAATAGTCCCATGTGCACAGGATTTAATAAGTTATT
>VDFB02271358.1:1203417931-1203641582 GCA_007258455.2 Sequoia sempervirens | reverse complement strand
AAAAGAATGGGGAGATCAGGCTATGTGTAGATTTCAGGAATCTAAATAGAGCTTCGAAAAAAGACAACTACCCACTCCCTTCTCTGGACGAAGTCTTGCAAAATGTCAATGGGTCCCAAATGATGTTGTTCCTGGATGGTTATTCTGGGTACAATCAAGTGATCATTAATTATGAAGACAACCTTCACCACTAAGTGGGGAACATTTGCTTACAGGAGGATGCCATTTGGTTTGATAAAAGCTGGAGCAACCTTTCAAAGTGCAATGGACATAGCGTTCAAAGATTTGATTGGTAAGTGCATCATCATTTATATGGATGACCTGACAGTATTCTATAAAGATAGACTAAACCATGCTGCAAACTTGGCTAAAATTCTAGAAAGATGTATCCAATATGGTGTTTCTCTAAATCCTAAAAAGTGTGTGTTCGGGGTTTCTGAAGGGAAAATTTTGGGACACATAATCTCAGAAAGAGGGATATCGATAGATCCAGACTGAGTTGAGTCTATTCTGAAGTTAACCATACCAGGAAGTAAGAAGGAGATGAGATATTTCTTTGGAAAGATAAACTTTGTGAGGAATTTTATCACGGGTTTTGTAGAAATTGTTAAACCTTTGAACGAAATGATGAAGAAAGATGTTAGAATAGAATGGAGTAATGATGCAAAGGCTACTTTTACTCAAGTTAAGCAATCCATTTCGGAGGCACCAGTCCTCACCAGTCCTAACTACTTGAAGCCATTTTATATTTATTCTTTTGCTTCTGAACACTCATGTGCAACTGTCCTGACCCAACGAAGAGGGGAGGGGGATGAAAGGCCAATTTTCTTCATGAGCTCTCCATTTAAGAATGCTGAAGTCAAGTACCCACCTCTTGAGAAACAAGCTTTTGTGTTGGTTAGATTTGTCAAGAAGTTCAGGCATTATATCCTTCGAAGTCAGATCATTGTTGTGGTTCCTAATGCTGCTGTGAAGTCTCTACTTATGCAGAACAAGTTGGGAGAACGAAGGGGGAAATGGATGGCTATTTTGCAAGAGTTTGACCTGGAGATGTACCCTATGAAACTTGTCTGAGGTCAAGGCTTGTCTAAAGCAATGGTGGATGCTGGTAAGAACATTACTTGTCAGCAGTACACAACATAGTCCTTTTCTAATGACTCTTGGTATGCCGATACTATTTATTTCATGCTCAATAATCGGTGCCCAGAGGGAATGAATACAATAGAGGAGAGCACTGAGAATGAAAATCTCCCATTATATGCTCAAAGGAGGATTGTTATACAGAAATAAATTTGAGGGGGTTTATCTACGATTCCTTGATCAACAAGAAGCTAAGCACGCAATTACTGAATTTCATGGGAAACATGGCACGAGTCATGGTTTTGCGGATTCTTTAGCACATAAGATCCTCAGATTTGGTTATTATTGGCCATGTGTGTTTAAGGATTCCTACCAACATGTAAGGACATGTCCTATGTGTGAAACTTCTGCATCAAGAGAGTGTCATCCAACAATGCCATTGCAGCTTGTTTATGAGGTAAGACCATTCACCCAATGGGCACTTGATTTTATTGGGGTAATTAACCCAAATTATTCTGCAAGACATAAATTCATTTTTACTGCCACGGATTACTACACGAGATGGACAAAATCTATACCTTGCAAGAATAGCACAACGAAGGTAGTAATCAAGTTCCTCACTGAATGCATCACAACCAGGTTTGGAGTACCCTTTGCACTGGTATGTGACAATGGCCTTGCCTTTTCTTCTGTCAAGTTCATTGCATGGGCTTATGATCATAAGATTGTTTTAAAGTATTCTTCAAACTATTATCTACAAGGAAATGGAGTTGCAGAATCAACTAATAAGAATCTCCTAGGAGTAATAAAAAACCTTTTAGAGAACAATCCTAGAGACTGACATACCCAGTTAAGATTTGTGTTATGGGCAAATAGGACTAGGATCAAGGCTGCATTGAAGACTTCATCGTTTAAGCTAGTGTATGGCCAAGAGCCTGTGTTCCCTATTCACTTGCAAATACCCGTCCTAAAATTTATGTAGGAATTTTACTCTAGTGATGATAGGATTGAAGTAAGGTTAGATGGCTTGCTGAAATTAGAAGAGCAGAGAGATGTTGCTTTGCAGCAATTCTTTAGGCACCAAGCTGTTGTCAAACGTTGGTTTGACAAAAGAGCCAAAGTCAAGGCTTTCGGGATATCAGACCTTGTCTTACTATGGGATAAGGCCAATGAAAAGAAGGGTGCCACCAGAAGTTTGATAAGCTCTGGTTGGGCCCCTATCAAATTGTTGAAATCCTAGGAGAAAATGCTTTCTGGCTGAGTAGTTTAACAGGAGAACCTGTTCCATTGCCTGTCAATGGACAGTTTCTCAAACATTATTTTGGGTCGTAAAAGGTCTGGTATTTTTTTGGGTTGTATATATGTAAATAATTGGTTGTTCCTTTCATTTTGTCTTTTTCATTTTATCCAATTGAGTAAGGGGGTTGTTATCTAAAGTATACTTTGGTTACTAGGAGATAAGTTGGTTTAGATATTTTTCAGGTTTTCTGATTAGATAATTTTGTTCTAAATTCATTGTTTTATGTCCATTGTCAATGAGAGTTGTGGGAAGTCATTGAGAACAAGGTGTAAAGTAAGAAATCTTCACTAACTACGATTGAATCTATTACAAATCATCAGAAACATCTCCTTTTGTAATGATATATTTGTCTTAGGGTGATGGTGTTGCAAGATTTGAGTGAAAAATCTGATTCCCCAGATGTTGTTATGACGTCCATGGTAGTTTTCAACCCACTACAGATGTTGGACATCTAACATATTGAGAAGGAATTGAAAAGAAGAAGAAGAGAGAACTATCTAAGAAAAGAAAACTCAATACTGAATGGGTGATTCCAGTATCTCTACTGGGGCTATGGACGCCTGAATGGCAGTAGAGCAATGTTGTGAGAAAACTAGAGGTATCTCCGTCGGAGCTATGGATGCTTGACTGGCAGCGGAGCAATGCCCAGGGTGTCATTGCACAACAGTTAAAGGGAATCAACTCATGTAGTTCAAATCTTGTGCATAATTGTTCAAAAGATGAGGAAAACTTTGTAAAAGGGTGATGCACCATCAAGCACACACATAGATTCAGGGGTAGCTAGTGTTGATTTACATTTTGAGATTTTAGCTCAACCTTGTTTACTGAAACTGACCTAATTGGAATTGTGATGTCCATAAACCAGGAGTTCTGAGTAACTGAATCCCTCAGTTTTCTAAAAATGGTTAAACCATTATCCCAGCCAAGTCGCCAATTGTTATACCTTACATAACCACCCCATTTAAAATCTGATTAAAATGGGACCCTCTTTTGCTTTCGCTCTTTGTGTTTTGTCCCCTTCGATTTTTGAGGTTTTGTTTTGCCTTGGCATGTGCTTGGTATGTTTATCTTGCTTGCCCAAGTGTTTTCCCCAGGTTTCATATTGAAAATCTTATGTTCTGGGCGAAGTTCGGGTTTTTACCCTGGTTCAGGATTTTCCGGTCCGTCTGGATTTTCCCAGTTTTCTTTCAAACTCCGGTTTCATTGCGAAGTTTGGGTTTTTGAGCTAGTTCGGGATTGTCCGCCTCGGTCGGATTTTCCCGGTTTGTCCACCCCGTCTGGATTTTCCCGAATTGTGCTCAAAGTCTGGATTGGCCTGTTTTACACTGCAGTTCAGAGATTTTTTTTTACTCTGCGGAATTCTGCCTGGGTCAGATTTTTCTGGATTTCCGTCTGGCCGTCGGGTTCTGAGTTTGGTCAATTTTTTGGAGCTTTAGGCCATTTTTCTTTGTCTTTTGTATTCTCTTGAGTTGGATGTTCAATCTTGTTGTGCTTTAAAACGTTATGGTCTTGCTTGGAGTTCGAGTTCCTATGTGTTTGGGCATTTCATGGCTTGCCCTGTGCGTTCATGGTTAAAATCTAGGGTTTCATGCCTAGGGCGTTGCCATTTCGTCTTGATTTGCTTTCGATTGAGCCTGGGATTCGAAGAAGATCTGTAGGAGGCTTGTGTTAAACGATTTATGTGCCTAGGGTCCTCAAATTTATGACCTTTGGTCAATTTGAGCGAAGTCGTGACCAGTGTTCGAGTTTTTGGTTAGGTTTGGGATTTTCCTGTCTGGTCGAATTTTCCCGGATCCCTTCTGTTTCCCGGAAATGTGCTGGTGTCTGGAGTTTTGCGCTCTTTGTGGAATTCCGGTCCGGTCGGATTTTTCTGATTTCTCCTTCTCCCCTTCGTTTTCCCAAAATTCATGCTGTGTTGTCATTTTCACGGAATTCCGGTCCGTTCGTATTTTTCTGAATTCTCTGCTGTGCTTTGTGGAACTTAAGTAATTGGATAAAATTGATTGATCTAATGATGAATGCTTAAACATATCTTGCTTTGGCTTGATGAATTTCATTGTTGTATGTTGCTTATGTTCATTTTGATGATCCGGTGTTGATGCTTAATGGCTAATTTAATGGTTTTTATCATGATTTTGAGCTAACACTTTGATGAAATGTTGTCAACGATCGGATTCTCACATTGGTGTTTGATGAATGCAAGCTGAGTCTAGCAAGGCAGCGGCTGGAATGGCTAAGAGACACTGAGACAATACGATGGGGCAGATCTGAAGAATAACCTTAATGCTATTAAATGGCGAATTAGGGTTTCGCCTATGCCACTTGCGAATGGCTTGCAGAGGACGTTCTTGATGATGAAGGCCATAATGGAGCAAGTTATGGGCAATGTGGAGGAAGCAGTGAATACAAAGCTGCGTTGAAAGTCGTGCTTCCTCATCATTTCGCTTTGCCTCTTCTTCACGCGTTTTGGTTTTTTTCTTGCCTCTGGTCGGTGCCCTTGCATTTAATGCATGTTTGACTTTGTTTCAAATTCCTCTAGGGCTGACGTGTTCTGTAACCGACTTATTTTGTAAACCCTAGCTGCGTCGATGCATCTGACGCGTTTTATAAATACGATGTTTTGCCTCTTTTGTTGCTATCTCTCTTTAGGGTTAGAAAGTTGTTAGAGGAGCTAGAAGAGTTAGAGATTGAATGTTAGAGCAAATTTAGCAGTAGAGCACAAGTAGAGTAAGAGTTAGAAGTTATTTCTTTCTGAGCAGTCAATGTAATACAAAAGACTCAAATTGTTGCTATCTTTGGGGGATTCAATACAACTGAATACATTGTGTTCTTGGTGAATTTGTTGTGTTGATCTATCTTGCATGATTCTTGCTATTTATCTTTTGTTAAGAAGTTCAGCAAGAGGATGGTGATGTATCTTCTTGGTTTTCCTTAGCATAGGTGGAGATAGTTTAAAGACATGGGTTTTTGTACACTGGTGATCTTGCCAGATTTGTAAATGTTGCTTATATGTTTCATTAACAGTAGGAGTAGCTAGATTTAAACCTACTTTATATTATGCTCTAGAATGGTATTCATTTTTGGTTAATCATTTTGATTTGAAAATTTCTCAAGGAATGAAATTTTATCTTATGCTTTTTTGAATGATGATTTGCAATCTACTATTAAAGTTTGCACTGTGAATGAATGAAACTTTGTATCAATTACAAGATAATTTTATTCTGTAGTTTTAGTTTATGAATTCCTTGGGAGGCAACAAGTTTGATTAGTTGAATGAATCAACATTCTTTTCAGTTTGAAAACCTTGATCTATCTTTTTCTATTTATTTAAAACTCCTGGTTAAAGTAGGTTTAGATAGATGTTTGATCTTGCAACAATCCAGAAGTTCAAAACCAACAGGCCCCTTGAACATTACAGCCATATTGACCACTTTGTGAAACAACAACGTTGTGAACCAACATCAAAGACGTTGGGAGGTGATTAGTTTGATTACTAATTGTCTCTTTCAGGAGAGGTGAGATATTTTTTTACTTTTATCTTACTTGCATGTTGTGGGTCAATTTGGCACATCAACAGGATGCTTTTGCAATGCAAAAAATCCTTAGTCTTTTGAGACTTGGTGTTTCAACAAATGAAGTGTCACAAACATTGCAAACTGCAATAGATAGTCAAGTGCAGGAAGGTGTAGAGCAACAATTTTAGGCCATGGACAACCAGCTTGAATAAGAAGACATGGGGAATTTTACATTCCCATATCCAACTGCCACACCTCCAGACCAAATAGTGCATTACTATGTAGATGGCGGCCACGAAAGTCAAGGTATAGTGGACCAGGATTTCATTGGCTCCGAAGTCAATGAAACAATTGAAACCCAAACTGGTTTGAGAATTAGTAATTTCCTTAAGTTGCCAGTTCACACAGTTAATGCAAGAATGAGGAAGTCTACTGGTGGGGATCTTTGAGTGAGCCGACGGTCTCAGTTTTTGACTATTGATAGTTACATGACTCTCATAATGGAGCAGGAGTGAACAAAACAATAACTAGAGGAATTAAAAATCATAAAGAAGCAACAAAATTAGGACAAAATGGTTGCATGGATTGTGGCCTTGGAGCTAAAGGAACAAAGAAAAATTGGAAAGGAAATTGAGTGCAAGGAAAGAGAGCAGTTGAAACAATTGCAAAGAAACGAAAGGGAGCATAAGAAGGAGCAAGACGGGGTTCGAAAAGAGTTCAAGAAAAGAAGGAAAGGGAGATTGAGGTTGCCCATAGAGTATTGTTGTGAGATAGACAATTAAGCAATCCTTTAACTCCCTTATTTGAAAATCATGGTTTCTTTTGAGAAATAATGAAGAATAACACCCCCCACTTTACTGCAGGTAATGTGTGTTTAAGTCCCAACCCATCTCAAGTAAGCTTCACTCAATTTCCAATTGGATTGACTTCTTCACCAGTAACCTCTTCAAATGTAAGTTGCACGCAATTGACAAATGCAAATGCAAATCATTTTATAGCAAGTCTAAATGCAACAGCGGGAGATGAGAACACATCTCCAAATTCTTTTCTTGGAGCATTCGACTGAGGGTGGGAGGGACCAACTATAACAATGCCTTATATTTTGGTTTTTTTTGTTGTAGTTGGGAATTCCAATTTCAGTGTACTGCAACTCTATCATTGTTATATTTGAACTAAAATTGTTTATCAATGTGATTGTTTTATGATGTTATTTTGTTACCCACTACAATTTAATGTTCACAATGTAAATGTTAGTCAAATTGTAGTCTATATGAATGTTAGAGTTGCTTTTTTGTGTTCAATTCTTAATCTCTACCAATGCTTTTAGTTGAATAAGACCAACATGTTCATGACATGCATAAGTCGGTTGAACTTATTTTGTTCTGGTACAGTGATTCGACTACTCTTGTTTACTTTATGGATAAAAAATGTTTTACAATTGGATATTAAGGGGCTCTACTATGGGGCCCATTGATGACCATATGAATAACTTATTATGGTTGTCATATAATCTACATTTCAGAAAAAATATATTCTATGTTGTGTAATGTCCCCTTCTAGTTGACATTGACATATCAGCAGGATTAGCCTATTAACGGCTCTCGTAGGCTAATGAGGCATGGTGAGAGAGTCATCTGGCAGTCATTTGGTGATTACTTGGCTCAGTATTTGGTTGGAGTAAGGTTTTCCATCATATATCATTATTGTTTCTATTTATGGAAACCTTATTTTATAATTTGATGATGAGATGCACTTTATTAATAATATAATATTTTAATATTTTATAAAGTGAAAAAATTAAAATATATTGGAATCTTCTAGAAGTCAAAAAGATAATATTATTTTATTGAGGCCGACCTCTAGAGGAAAAAGCATAAATAGATCTTGAGGTCTCTCTTTGAGGTATCCAGATTTGATGAATTCTTCTTGAGTATTTGTGGAGTCAAGTGATCTGCAGATAATCAGATTGTCTTTGGGAACGAAAACTCCCATTGATAGCAATTTTGAGGGTGTGAAATATCACCTGAATTATTGCAGATTGGAGGTGATATTTCAGTCACTTCATTAGGGCAGAAATTTGTGGCCTAAGGCCAATTTTGAAGACTACAATTATAGGAGTTAGCTAGCATTGAAGAATAGTGTTTTGTGGCATCGAATCTTTGAAGGGAAAGGTCAGATCTACATTGGGAAAATCTAAAGCCAAGTCTGAAGCAAACAGGGACGCCTTTGGAGGAGCATTTTAATTCATCCCAGCTCATAACCAGGTCGATTCCTCTTGGAGATTAGTGCGCCTCATTTCTAGGGTTATGTTGATCATGTTAGAAGTTATTGGAGGCTTGGAGGGTTAGCAGATTATTTTATTTCACATTTCCAAATCAGAATAGGGACGACTTCTTTAGAAATTCGTATGGGCTGCATATGGTCATCATCTTCCAGAATTTTCATTGCTTCTTCATTGGGAATGCAAGGCGACTCCTAAACCAGGTTCCATTGTCAAATTCCATGCATTTTAGATGTCATTTAGTTGCACAATAAATGGTACGGCTGTAGGTGACTGTTAATTTCAGACTTTGCATTAATTCATATGTAATTTGCCAAGAGTCTTGGCTGAGTTGAAATTGTTATTGTATTGGAAAGATTATTACATTGAAGGAGTAATAAGTAGTTCTCAAATTCTTGTTGCAATCAAAAGCTTGAAATCAGATTAGGGTTTGTAAGCCAATTGTTTGTAAAAATGTCTTTTTGTTGTAGCTAAATTTTGCATACCGAGTGTCTCATATATTTGCATAAAAATCCAAAAGAATTGCATATTAGTATGTAGATTAGATTGTGGGCATTCTAGTTGACATTGACATATCAGCAGGATTAGCCTATTAACGGCTCTCGTAGGCTAATGAGGCATGGTGAGAGAGTCATCTGGCAGTCATTTGGTGATTACTTGGCTCAGTATTTGGTTGGAGTAAGGTTTTCCATCATATATCATTATTGTTTCTATTTATGGAAACCTTATTTTATAATTTGATGTTGAGATGCACTTTATTAATAATATAATATTTTAATATTTTATAAAGTGCAAAAATTAAAATATATTGGAATCTTCTAGAAGTCAAAAAGATAATATTATTTTATTGAGGCCGACCTCTAGAGGAAAAAGCATAAATAGATCTTGAGGTCTCTCTTTGAGGCAGGCAGATTTGATGTTGATGATTGATGATTTCTTCTTGAGTATTTGTGGAGCCAAGTGGTCTGCAGATAATCAAATTGATCTTTGGGAACGAAAACTCCCATTGATAGCATAACTGAGGGAGTGAAATATCTCTTGAAGGGTTGCATTATTGGAGGAAGGTATCTCAGCCTTTCTATTTGTGCTAGATTGGAGAAGAAATACAAAGAATACAAGGGTTTGATGCATATCCATTTGCATATTATAAGGCATTGAAGATTCATTGTGGAATATTTTTATTTGCTGGCTGCTACAGTAATGCTACAGTACCCGTGCTACAGTGCTGCGTACAGTGATTTGCTACAGTGCCGCGCTATAGTAGTCGCTACAGTACCGCGCTACAGTTCCGTGAATAGTACCCCGTGCTACAGTACTTTGGCCAAATTTGGTGATAGAGATTACAAACCAGCTTGTTGGGCATTGTCAGCTGTAAGAGCTCCTTACCATTGTAGAAAAGGGATGTTTGCATTGTTATTTTCATGATATTTAGCTGCTTACTATAAGGCATTGCTGTAGGTGATAGTTGATATCAGATTTAACCATCTTGATCATATGTATTAAAGCCAAGAGTCTTGGCCATTCTATGAAGCATTGTAATGATCTGCCATTTAAAAAGAGAAGGAATAAGTAGTTGTCTCATTGTATTAGTTCTAATCATTGTAGGAGGATGCATGATAACTGTATGACAAAATGCTAAGGGCTGTAGATGCAATATTTTCACTTAGTTCTTTATGAATGCATTCAAAGTTTCAAAGAAGCATTATATTTTCAATTAGAGGTTGGGATAGTAGTAGTAGAAGATAGTAATATTCACAAACCCCTTTGTCATTCAATCTTGCGAACTGAAACAACATACCAGCTACAATACACTTTGCATACAAAGTGTTTGACACAATTACAAGCCAGCCAAATGCAAGAATAAAGGACATATTGGGTAGGGTTTGTTCATGATTGCTTAGTACCAGCATTAGAGCATTGGAATGCACACATTTGGAACACTTTGAAATCCTTTTCAAGCAAAAATACCAGACTGAAATTCTGTACCAGCAAGGTTAGACTTTGCATTTGAGTTGTTTGACAATATTCCTTGGGCAAGACATCAAAAAATTTATATCAAATTGGGCAAGGGATATTACATGTTGATAATCTATTTCAATTTTGTTTACAACAATTACTATGTTTATAATACATAATCTACGTTTATGAAAATATATTTAATGCCAATAATATTATACAATATTTCATAGAATATAGTCTATGTTGATAATCTAACATTTGAAACTACATAACAAGACATTTCATATAGTCATTGAAAAGGTCTAGTAGACATGTCTAAATTCCAACATATATAATTTTGTTCTAGATTCAAAGAAAATTATTTATAAGATATAACATTCCAAGTAACTAAATCTTATACAATATTTTCATGTAATACATGTACAAGGCTATTGGCTTGGTAAAGTCTTTAAACAAAGTACAACATTCTCACACAACATACTAACAACTAAATATTACCACCCACATGTGCCACTTCATAAAGAAATACTTGATGTAATTTATCCTTTGTATATCAATAGCTCAATTGAAATTTAATTTTAGGCTCTACCTCTGTAAAAGTTAACATGTTTCCATGTCTTATCTCAAGTTTATTTGTTTGGGTTCACATATGAAATAAAAATGTATAGTTTTTATCAATTATTAGAGTTCACTCTTTTTTTGTAAACCAAAAAACATATTAGATTTAGGGGTTAGGATTATAATGTCAAAAAATTACATCATTCAATTTAGTATATACTAGTTAAATTATATTGGTTAACACTCACAACATAATTGCACTTGATTATGAGGGTATTTCTATGGAGGCGTGCCAAGGGAGGTTAAAGGAGTGAATGGTAGAGATGAATGTGACCTATGTTTGTATGGATGAGTATGAAGTTACTTTGAGGACTATATATATATATGTATACATGTATTATAAATGTATATACATATATATATATATACACATGTATATGTATACATGTATATATACATGTATACATATACATGTATATATATATGTATACATATACATACATATATATACATATATATACATGTATACATATACATATATATACATGTATACATATACATATATATACATGTATATATACATACATGTATATGTATATAATATATGTATATATATATATATATATAGGCATACGACAAATTCACTGCCAACAATTCAGCGACGGAAAATTCACCGTGCGAAAAATCAATTGCATGAATTTTTGGCGGTTAATTTTTCATGGCGGTGAATTGCTGGTGGCAATGAATTTTCTTGTGGTGAATTGTTGGCGGTGAATTTTTTGTCGGTGAATTGTTGGCGATGAATTTTCCTAGAGCCATGTATATATATATGGCATACAACAAATTCACCATCAACAATTCACTGGCGGAAAATTCATTGCTCAAAAAATTAATTGCATGAATTTGTGGCAGTTAATTTTCCGTGGCGGTGAATTGTTGGTGGCGGTAAATTTTCCCGTGATGAATTGTTGATAGTGAATTTTCCATCAGTGAATTGTTGGGGGTGAATTTTCCTAGAGCCATATACATGTATATATATGTTTACATGTATATAAAGATATATACATGTATACACATATATATTTACATGTATACACACATATATATATACATGTATACACATATATATATACATGTATACATACATATATATATATACATGTACACACGCACACACACACACACACATATATATACATGTAGACACATATATATAGACATGTATATATGTATATATATGTATATATATGTATACATATGTATACATATATACATGTATATATATTTATATGTATACATATATACATATAAATATATATACATGTATATATATGTGTATAGATAGATATATGTAGATGTATACATGTATATATATGTATAGATAGATATATGTATATATATACATATACATATATATGTATACATATATATATACATGTATACATATATATATACATGTATACATATATGTATATATACATGTATGTATATACATATACACATACATATTTATATATGTGTGTATATATATATATATATAAATACATGTATACATATACATATTTATATGTGTGTATATATATATGTATATGTATATGTATATGTATATATATATACATGTATACATATATATATATACACACATATATATATGTATACATGTATATATACACACACACATATATATATGTATACATATACATATATATAATATATATACATGTATATATATAAATACATGCAATATATATACATACATGTATATATACATATATATGTATATGTATATGTATACATGTATATATATAAAATGAAAGAGAATATTTAATGCCAAATGGTGTTACTTTGAGGTTGAGTCCTTATATTGTCTAGAGTCCATAAGTAGATAGAAGTCTGGTTGTTAGCATATCAGATGTATGCTCTTACCTTGTGTTTCAAGTGATCTTGGTAATTAGAAATTTGATAATGCCAATGCATATATGTAGTATCTTTTGAGTTAATGAAATCATTTGCCTATTTTTGAAAATCTTTGTTCTATGTGATTGCCTTGCTTTTGTGTATTCTTGTTTGGTATCAAAGATTTTGTGGTATCAGAGCATTAGTGATTGCTATTGTTTTGGTTTTATTTTAATTTGGTATCAGAGCCATGGTTCAATACAGAGTCATGATCATTCTAATGCATGTGTAATAATAGATCCATGTTCTATTAAGATTTGGTCATAGTGAATGTTTGTCATAAGAGTCATATGTTGGTAGTCAGAATAAGAGTGTGAAGATTGAACGATCGAAGGTAGAGACGAAAAGTAGTTGTGGAGCAACAGTAAGGTTGTAAATCCTGTGTTGAAGCCAAAGGATAGGCATGGAAGGGTGAGCAGTAAGACGGTAAAAGTAGCAGTGAAACAGTCTACAAAAAGTTTAAGTAAGTCCTAAAACTATTCAATGGCAAGCCAAAGATCTCTTTTCATAATGTGTTTGAGGATAAAGAAGAATATGTTGATAGCAAAGTCAATTTTAAGTTTCTAGATATTAAGATTTCAAATTTGTATCTTGAGAAAGGCATAAAAGCTAGGACTATGGATTCAATTAGGAAATCTGAGCTTAATCTTCGAGTTTTAGGAGAAGGAATTTGCCTAGTATACCTGCCTTTCCTATTGCCTGAAGATATCAAGAGATGGAAAGATAAAGGATTTTTCCATGTTCATTTTTCATATGTTGATATCATTATCTACTCACATTTCAATTATGATATAGGAGCTGAGTATTTTGCTACCCTGATAGATACCCATTGTAGACTATGGGATCAAGCTGTAATTGTTGAATTTAGGGGTAGGCTGACTACAACCCAATAAAATGATGAGACTAAGGGTGGAGATGAATGAATCTCTATGCACCCAAATTTCACAATCAGTTTAGATGATAAGTATGTATAGTATGCATTTTGCTTGTTACTACAAGTTAAGGGTGTGATTCTTTAGCCAAAATCTATCTATGCCACTATAGGTGGTAGATGCATATATAAGCTATTGAATATTGTGTTTCCTTCAAATTTTCTAGCGGGGGTATCCTTTCCAGAAGGCAACTGCAATGTTTTAGATTTTGGAAGACACGTCGATCATACTGGTTTTGATATAGGATTTCCTGTTATAGAAAGACTTATTAACCAGACATCTACACCCATATTCTAGAGTCTACTAGTACCCTCTAAAGGCCTATTTTCGAACAAACCCAAAACATAGTCTAGAAGAGTGTCATGTATAGAATTGAGATCTTTACCAAAAGAAACACTCCTTAAGCAACCTGTAGTATCAACCAATGGTAGACCTAGTTTATCCCATATATCCAGGTCTTAGTCTTTATCAAGACATTTTCCAGGTTCTAACCATAAACCATATATTGATTACAACCCTGAAGAAGCTATAGGATCTTCTCACCATCTATCATTCAGATGCTAGCCCTCCATAAATCCATATCCCTCTAGATCTTCTTTAGCTACATTATCTGATCTCAGTAGTAATCCAGAGTTGATGGACAAGTTGGCAAGGTAGGCCAGTAAGAAATTAACATTAACACCTAAAGAAGATGAACAACAAGGTGATAAGGGAAAAGGGATAAAAATTACTAAGATGGGAGAAAAGAGTTGTATGTTGAGAGAATGTATCCCAAAGGAATGCCTTCCAAGAGCAAGCACTAAGAAGAGAAACAAGTATATAATAGAGGCTAGAGGGGTTAAAAAAGAAGTTGTTGGCTATGAACTAGGTAGATGGATGACCTCATAAACTTTTGTTGTGATAAATTCTGATAAGAAGCTATGGGGAAGATATGAAGCCAAACTTCATGTAGAACTTGGAGAAAAACATAAGAACTTTGAGGCCCAAAGAAATTGGATGGCCCAATGGATGATTTTTGCTCAAGATAATCTGGATGATATGGCTATAGATATTAGAGAATCTACAAATACTACCATCATTAATTAGGATAAATTAGTGTATGTTACTTAGATGCAACATAAAATTGATTCTTCAATTTCAAAGACAAAAGAAAACTTCTTCTTTGTTGAATGAAACTTATAGTCTAAGTTATCAATTAAGGAATGTAGAACAATCAACACAAGCAATGGAATCAACTCAACATAATCATGAAGAAAACAAAAGAAGAGATGTTGATTATAGTAAAGCCTTGATAGAGTTTGTGGATAAAAAAATGGAAAAGATAAGACAAATAGCAAAAAAGATTAGAATGACTCAAATTGGTTGAGATAGCTCTTCAGAAGAAGATGGTCAAAAGAAGCAAAAAGGGAAGGCACCAATTGCAATGAGCAAACCCAAAAAACTAATAGTTTAGAGAAGAAAGAGTTTATTCTCTGATGAGAAAGAAGAAATTACTACTTCTTCTCTAAGATCAGTTGAAGTATCTTCTTCTACAAAGACTCCTATTTCAATGCCAAAAGTAAAAGAGCATAGCTTGATTATTCAAGAGCATGAAATAGATTGGCTTCAGGAACTTGATATTCCTATTGAAAATGAAGAACCAAAATTTTTAGATGAATCAATGTTTTGGCCATTTGATCAGTCAACGTGGAAGATTCATACACAAGAATGGAAGCAAAAATGGGAGCCAGATCCAAGGACAGAGCTAGAACAAGAATTAGAGTCAGAGCAACAAATGGAGCCAAGATTAGCACTAGAATTGGAACCAAGGTATGACACATATCCTGATGAAGAAGAAGAATATTATCTGATTGAAGAAAAATATTCATTTCAAAAGCATATTGAAGATCTAAATCATGTAGATAGCCTAATTTATAACTAGTCTTTAGATCAGTCTAATTGGTGTCCAAAAGTCTTTTGTAAGCCAATAATTAGTGTTAAATTAGAAGGTTTTAGCTAGAGCCTTTATGCACTTTTAGATGTAGGATCCACAATTAGTATGACTCAAAGTCGTGCTTTTCCATCTATATATTGGGATAGTCAACAAATCACAGTTAGAGGTTTTGACAATATTAGAACTATGTAGAATAGAGCCACTAATATCCTTGTACATATAGATGATTTTAGCTCTCTTTGTAATTTTTGGCAAGATGATAGTATAGATATTGATGTCCTCTT
This sequence comes from Sequoia sempervirens, assembly GCA_007258455.2. NCBI lineage: Eukaryota > Viridiplantae > Streptophyta > Pinopsida > Cupressales > Cupressaceae > Sequoia > Sequoia sempervirens. Next base: position 1,203,625,784 of record VDFB02271358.1, on the reverse strand, counting down.
AGGTTGGGATTTTTTGAGCCAATTTGAACCATTTTCATTTTTTCGAATGGGGGTAATGTTGGGAAACCATAAAGAAATCAAATGTCTTATTCCTCCAGATAAAGTTGAGTTTGTCCAAGTCATTGGAAGGTTTGAGATGAATGGGAATCTTCTTCTTGAAGATCCCAAGGATTTTTCTATTTGTAAAATTAAAGATCTTCCTGAATGATGTCAAAGAAATGTTTTAGAAGATTATTTCTTCTATAATCCAATGCCTATATTTCAGTACCAAGGATGGGGAGATATTCAAGTTATTCCAGGAACAAAGTAGATTCATATCTTATCTCCAGTAATTACAAAAGGACAATTAATTGTCTTAAAGCACTTGGTTAGACAATATAAGGAGGCCCATATTGTTTTCAGTTGTAGAGATATTATGAGGCATTTTCCATATGGATCCCATCAGTTGCAAGACCTAACTACAATATTTAGTCCTTCCTATAAAATCCTGTTATGCCAATTAACTCCGTTTAAAGCCAATACTGAGGAAATACTCTTTTGTTTATATTAAATTTAGTAGTCCATTTCCCATATAGCCAACTTGAATGGATAATGAGACATGATAATACAAAGATTATTGGAGAATGGTATGATCTAGTTACACCCTAGTTTACCACAAAAAAGATAAAGCATCATTATTCATATCACTACCTATTTGATTTCAAGAATATATACCGACAACTCGGCATTCATCTTCTACCAGACCTTGCAAGATGGTGTATTATTTATGGATGGGAAAATGGATGATGATTTAGCATGAAGAGTATGATTTTGTAAATAATTATGTAAATAAATAAAATAAATAATGGTTGGCATAATTTAGCTAGCACAAGGGCTTGTCTGTGCCGTGATGTCAGCCACGTTAAGATCTGACAACAAGACGCAACCCTGTTTTAAAAAGCAAGATTCTTGTAGCCACTTACAGGTGTTAAGTGGGTCGTTCTTACTTTATAGTGTCATAAAAGTGAATATAGATATTGTAAATAAATAACATGTCTAGGATAAAGTAGTAGTATATTCTAGAATAAAATATTATGGAGAGTAAAAGTCAAATGTAGATAAAATTTCAAAAGGTGGGGATATTTCTAGACAAATCCCATGTGAAGCTAGAAAAATCTTGTACCAAAAAGTCTATTCACATGGTGGACCCTTGTACCAAAAGTTTATCCTATACAAAAGATTCCCACATGCAAAATTTATTGTTTACTATCCAAAAAGTAAGTATAGACAATATGTATGGAAAATATTCTAGTAGATATTTTTGCTCACTCCATAATATGGTTGTTGTAAAAATCAAGGATTGACAATGTCTGTCATATGGCAAGATATTCCTCCTTGAATTTTCAAGAGAAATGACCTAGTAGAATAGGTTAAAGGTGAAGGTGAACAAATTTCCAGGTCATTTGAAGCCTATAAATAAGCCGCCAAGAGCTCATTTGAGTCATTGGAAGTTTGTGTTTCCAAATTGAGTGATCAAGTGTTGGAGCTTGGGCATAGAGTCTTAGAGGTTGAGTCCTTATATTGTCTAGATTCCATAAGTCTAGAAGTCTGGTGGTCAACATATCAGACGTATGCTCTTACCTTGCACTTCAATCGATCTTGGTAATCAGAAATCTGATAATGCCAATGCATATATGTAATATCTTTTGAGTTAATGAAATCATTTGCCCATTTATGAAAATCTTTGTATACATATATATACATGTATACATATATATATATATACATGTATACATATATATACATGTATACATATATATATACATATATATAATATATATATACATGTATACATATATATATATAAAATATATATATATACATGTATTTATATATAAAAATAAAGAAAATATATATATATATATAGCATCGAAAAAAGTGTGCCTTGCTTGATTCAGGAATAATTAATGATAAATTGGACTTAACATCGCCTTGATCTAGTGTTGTGAGGTGTTTTACACATCCACATTAGGTCTTGGGCCCTTGCAAACTAAATAAAATGTATTTATCGATGTCTTGTAAAGGTGTTGTAAAGTGTTGTAAATGACTTTCACACTTTTCTAGACTTTTATTAAGTATTTAAGTCTAATGGACCTATTTTTCCCCTAATTCAATATTATAAAATGTATTTAATTGTATTATGACATTAATCTAGAAGGCTTGTAAATTAAACCTAATTTTAATCTAGTGTTGTAATGTGTTTTACACATTCACATTGGATCTTGTGTCTTTCTAGGCTATGTGGACCTCATTTTAATGTTGTAGAGTGTATTCAATCACACTTTCACATTTAACTTTGTGTCCCTAGCCCTAATCACCCTTTATATCATCATTAATAGGCCCTTATGATCCCATATTGTGCATCCCAAGGTATATTTTGATCAACATATGAACTTAATTTATGCATTCCTTGACACTTTAGCTAGCACAATGGCCCTTGTGGGACCCATTTTCCACTTTGGGAGAATGAGTCCCATCTAGGTGGGACTCATTCACCCAAGATGGCGAATGAGTCCCATTTGAGCTATTTTCAGAGTTTGAGTAGGAAAAATTGGGTTTTAAGTTTAATTTTCTTCAATGCTAGCCTTGGGGATCAAATTAACGACCATTTGAGTACCTTGCCTATATAAACAAGCTTCTAAATCATTGTTACATCATACTCTCATGTTGTGAAGTCAAGCACTCTAGGGTTAAGCATTTCAAGTCTTCACAAGGTCATCAAGATAGCTTTCAAGATCATTTCTAAGGCATTCAAGGGCAGATTCTTCATCCATTATTGCAGCAATTCAAGATCTATCATCATGGAAAGTTTACAATTGCATTACTTCATATTCATGATTCCTTATCTTGTTTCATCATTTTGGTTTAATTACCTAAAAGGGGTTTGACCAAGGCAAACCCCTATCCCCTAACAATCAACATTTTCTCTCTCTTTGTGTAATTACAGATCTAGGTGCTTTGAAGACTTGGAGATCATTGAATATTAGGTTTCAAACTTGTTGGAGTTGTATCTCTATTGGCAAGGTCAAAATCTTCACAAAAAGTCACTTACAGCCTCAAAAATCAAGGCTTCGGATTTAGACACTTGGAGGCTTCGGTGCAGTTTTCTAGAATTGGGACTGATTCACCCAGAATGGTGAATGAGTCCCACCCGGCTTAAAAATCAGCATTTCCAAAATTTCAGAGCTATTTTTAGTCTTCAATACATTTCAAGGTGCACACTTTCTATTTCATAGCTTTTAGTTTAGTTTTATTTGCATTTCTAAGTCATTTTCTAAGCCATTTTGCATATCACACTGTGTTTTCAAACATCTTGTAGTTTCAAAGTTTACACTTGGTGGTGAACCCTCATTTGCTATTATCATTTCATTAGAACCTTCCCTTTGTTAGATTTCAATGTCCTTTGCATTGAAATCTCAAGGGTTTGTTCTTGATTGAAATTTTGAAAATAGCCTCTCTCCTTTTACAAAACCCTAGAAGCAAAAAGAGAGTCCCCTATTTTCTATGTTTCACACACACACACACATATATGTATGTATATATAGATATATGTATATATATATATACATACATATATATATATATATATGTATATATATATATACATACATATATATATGTATATATATACATGTATACATGTATATATATATACATATACATATGTGTATATATATATACATATATATATTATATATGTATACATGTATATACATATATATATATTATATATGTATACATGTATATATATATACACACACAAATGTATATGTACATATATACATGTATATATACACATACATACATACACACACACACACATGTATCCAAACATTGGGAGATCCAACTACTAAAAGACAAGTGGTATAATATGGTATTGCTCCGTTCGTTAATGCAATATTGAGATTTTGAATCTCCCCCCACCACTAGAATTCAAGGTGCTTCATTCCATTATACGAGAATAAAGGGGCTATAGTAGGTTCAGTTGGTTCAATGCCTATTGTATCATAATGCATTGGATGCCTTCCCGGGCATTGGGAGGTACATCGCACATAACCTTACTCACTAGAGAGAGCCAGTTATAATAAAGAAAGGGCCTTGGTAGGGTTGGATAATAAAGGAATTCCACTACACCTGCTAACCCTTTATATCCCACCCACCCTGCTATATATATATAATGAAAGAGAATATTTAATGCCAAAAGGTGTTACTTTGAAATAGGCACGTCATGAAAGGTTGGACCCATTGGGCTATAGCTCTCCCCTATTATTGTGTTCATCATTGCACAAACTTTAACTCTGTAATTTGATTTTAATATTTGTTTGTTATTCTGAAATATGAAAATGGTTTCACTACTTTTCATTTCAAGGATATTTCGCCATGCAATTGCCTTATTCTATTCTTCATTGCACAATAATTCATTTGCCAGTGTTGTATTTCACAATTGTGTAGTGCATATATGTATATATATGTGCATACATATGTACATATATATGTTCTATATCAATACGTATGCACATATATATCTTTGTGCATACGCATGTACATGCTGTCTATGTCAATATGTATGCACATGTATATCAATGTGCATATATATATGTATATATAAATGTATCTACATGTACATATATATATATATATATATAAATGTATCTACATGTATATATATATATATGCGTATTCTCCATGTACATAAATATACATATATATACAGATAAATAGATATATAGATACATATATTGATAGATAGATTGAAAGCTATATATAGGTATAGATAAAAATTAAATGAAAAGATTAAACCCATTAAAGTCACAGTGATGCATGAAGAGAACCATATTTTTCCTTGACAAATTGACTGTGTTTATGAACACAAATATTGGAAGTGTTCATAAACACCCTAGACACCATATACATCATGGAGCACATTGTGGATGCACCTAGAATGCAAGAGAACCTTCAAACTATGGATAACCACATAAACACTTTAAATATCATGTTCAAAATCAGCAACAAAAACAATAATAACCTTCAACTTAAGTAACACAACACACCCATAAAAAAACAAATAAGTAATAAGAAGAAAGAAGCAACGACTGACGAGAGACAATGGTACAACCTTAGTAAGGTTAAAAACCTCACCTCTATGAATTGGAGATGACCAATGATATGGTGAATTTCTCCAACTCAATCTTGCAAACATAAATGAAAGGAGGCATTAATCAAAGACATGTAGCAATGCTTAACTTATAATGAGAAAGTATAGTAAGTAAAGTGTTTACCTTTGAAGTGAAATTCACCATCACCAAGCCAATAATGAATTGAAATTGCACACCATCGAAGAAGATTGAACAAGACACAACTTGTGCAGTTTTTGCACACACGCCCCACTTGGAGTGGGGACCCTTTTTTTTGGTGTCTTGACCTTTGGTTCTATCGGATTTATCATTCTAGGGTCTTGACATGTTGGTCTTGCCCGCTTGGACCCTCCCTTGAGGTTGGAATTGAATGAAATTAGGTTTTTGGCCAGGTCCGGGTTTTCACCTGGATCCGGGATTTTCCATCGCTGGCGGATTTTTCCGGGCTCTGGTTCCTTGTCCGTTTCTGGCTGGATTCTCCGATTCCGGGTTTCTGCCTGACTTCGGGATTTTCCGGACCTGTCGGATTTTCCCGGATTCTGCCAAAATCCCGATCTTCCTGATTTCCCCGGTTTCTGCATTTCCGCGGAATCCGTGTTTCCACGCATGTTGGGATTTTCCGAAATTCCGCTTGGGGCTCGGGTTTCCGGACTTGTCAGAAATGTCTTGTCGCGCATTAATGGTTGAGGTACCTTTGCTCAGGCGGGTATAAGGTCGAATTTAGGGCATTTTCAGTTTCATTCTGACTTCATTGCTTCCTTAATTTGCTCTGGCGATTTAGAATTTCCATTTGGAGCTTTGAGAACTGATCTTGGTTTGTTTGCGCGGGGATTTCTTGAGTTCTTGTGCCGGTATTTCATTGTTCGAACGTGTTTACCGCGTGGTCGACTTTCTGAGCCTGGATTCTGTTTGCTTCGATCCATGGTATGTATTCATTGCCCTTCCGTTTGCTTGCATGATGATTGAGGGTTTCTTGCCTTGGGTATCGCTGGAATTGGGTCGGCCTTTGATTTGATTTTGATTTTGTATTTATAGAGTCGGAGTCCGTCCCGTTTTATTTTGAAACCTCATTTTCCTTGCTTTGCGAATTCCATTCGTCCGTGAGATGACGTATCTATCCTTTAGACGGGATTCTGGGTCGGAGTGCTTAATTGTTTCAGGCGCGAAATATGTTTTGTGCGAATTAGGGTTTCCTTTGGTGATTCGGCCCAGGACGAGAATTTTGTTGTGCTTGAGTGGCTTTTGCCCCGTATCATGTTGGCCTCCCGTCTTATTCGAATTAGAAGGCTTTAGGTAAATCTTTAACCGATATTTTAAAACCTTAAAGCTTGTTCTGGTTTTAATGGCGGATGGTTTGATCATTCGGATTAGGGCATCTTTATTTTCATGTGGGGATTCATCCTTTGCGTGCTTTCGAGGGGTCTAAATCCTTGGCGTCCCGAGTCTTGTTGCTTGTCATCGGTTTTGTGATCATTCGAGATCGGGTAGGGATGATCCTGTGATCATTCGAGTTTTGGTTTGCATTCGTCATTTTTTCGGGTTTCCGAGGTCGTCGCGGAATTTCCTCGCTCCCGGATTTTCCCGGTTTGGGCTTATTCCGCGGGTTGGGGTTATTCCCGGTACATTTAAGCTGTCCGCGAAAATCCGTCCCATCCGGATTTTTCCGGATTTCCTGTCTGGCTCCGTTCTTTTGATATTTCGATGATAGGATTAATGGAATGAGTGTCTAATGTTTATTTCTTGTTGCCAATAAATGCATTTGATAATTATCCTTTGATTTTCCATGCGCATTAATGATTTATTCGACTAATGATGCTTTGGCAGCAGGAATCCGTCTGGGTCGGATTTCTCCGAAATTCCGCCCCGACGGTATTTTCCCGGATTGCGTGATTTTCCCGGACTGTCTGATTTTTCCAGATCTCGATGGATTAATAATTAGCAATGGATTTTGATGGATTTACATGATTTGTGCTAACCTTTTGAATTGGAATATGAATAATAATTGGATTCTAATGACGATTTTTGGATGTGTAGGCCGAATCAAGCAAAGCTACTACTGGGAAGTCCAAAGGCGGTGCAGGGGCATCTTCGATTTCTGAGACAGAGCGGTTGAGACTGGATATGAAGAATCAGCTCCCGGAAAGCAGGGTGTCCTCCGTGTGGGCCGAGGTATCTGACACGAATGTTGGTGCCTGGCGCTATGAGGAGTTCAAGCAGAGAGCGGCTGAGAAGGAACAGTCAGCTTTGAGACAAGGAATGATGAATTCTGGATTAGTGCATGTGGCAGGGTTCCCTCCGGCGGTTCAATGCTATGAGTTAATTTTGGAATGTGCAAGACAATATGCGTTTGATACCCAGATGGTGGTCAGTACTGAGGGACGAGTCTTGGCAAACTTCAGTCCGGCTTCCATTGCGCAAACTTTCAGCATGCCTGATCTTCCTTCGGTCTGTGCTTTGAACATTGACACTGCCAGGACCTATTACGAGAATGAGCCAACCAAGGCTCAACAGATCATCAATTCATGGCTGGAGAAGCCAAAATCTCACCACTCCAAGTTGCCCAAACAGCTGCATAGGGTGAAATTCAGGTCGGACGTGTATGATGCCATCACACTGTTGAGCAGGGTGGCTGGACTGAGAACTGCAGGGGTATTGGAGAATTGGATGGTCCATGTGATCACCAAGATGAGCCAGGGGACAAACTATCACTGGGCAGGACTCATTAGTGCAGAGATTGACAAACAACTGAGAAATGTCCTGGAAGCAAAGAAGTTTAATATGTCTTCTTACATTGTGTATGTGCTGGCCTTTTCCTACCCATACAAAGGCTTGACTCCGAGGGGAACCATTGGGCAGAGCATAATCTATGAGGTTTATCCAGAGCTGCATTTGGGACATAAGGATTACAGGAGGACAAATGATGCATTCACAATGCACATTACCCGGACACTTCAAAATGCAGAACATATCAGATTATCCGATGGAGCTAGGGGACTAATCAAGAACTACGGAGCATGGTTTATCCAGTTCCCTACATTCACCTACCTCCGGATTGATGGATGTCCAGTTGCCCCTTACAGGTTGCCTCGGTATCCCACTGACCATATTGTGCTGTTGGAGGTTGTGCGCCAGATTTGCGAGTTTGATGCAGTTGTGAAGAAGGAAAAGCACAAGACAGGATTCGGAGGAGACTTCCCTCTTGGGATTGGTGTAGGGGAAGTGTGCCCATCTATTCAATCGGCTCACACTGCAGGTGAGGAGTTGGCAGCTTATGGATTCCCTTTCCATTCGAAGAGAATAAACTTTGATATCACAGGAGAGGCCCAAAGGAGGGCGACCCGGGAATATAGGCATAAAGAGGACTTAGAAGACTACTGGGTCAATATCAAGGATGACCTTGATGCACGGAAGAAGAGGTATTCCCGGCTGCCTGTAGAAGCCATTAGACAATACAATGTTAAGCTGATTCCGGATCAGCTTGATGATGATGGAAAGTTGGTTCAGGACCATGTCTACGAGCCCATAAAGGACAGGTCAGTTGCGGACATAGATTGGAATGAGCCTGAGGTGACAGAATTGGAGGACCTGATGGCTCCTGTGTTGAGATTCACCTTCTCTTGGGTCAAGCATAAAGTCTGGGAGTTGGAGAACGCTAAAGTAGCTTGCACCTTTGACTTGATGGGGAATCTCAACCCCATGTCAACTTCTGAGGAATCCGGGGAAGAAGACCCCAAAGGGAAATCAGCAAAGACCTCACCATTCAAGATTAAAGTCAGAGGTCCTAAAGGGGCTGAGCCTGCAATGAAGAGGAAACCAATTGGCAAACGCAGGTGGAAGACCCTGACCATCAGCAAGTCCTCGGATGAGGAAGAAACGGAGAAGGCTGAAGAGGAGGATGCTCCTCCACCGCCCAAGAAGACAAGAACTACAAGGACACTCAAGAAGAAGGAACAGACTGCTTCGGAGGATGAACCTCCAATTGTAGATGTGGAGAGCTCCGGAGGGGAGAAAACCAAGGTATATACTAGAAAATCAAGAACTCCTTCTCCTAAGGATGTGACACAGCAGAAGGACTCTCCTCCAACACAACCAGTTGACGAGCAGGACAAGCCTGTTTCCCCTCTGCTAAGTGCACCAGAACCGGAAAATCCAGAGGAACAGGGAATTAGCGGGGAGGCCGAGCAGTTCAAGGAAGGAACACTGTACAGTGAAGCGGCCGAGCTTGAGGAAGAAACAGAGGAAAGGCACACTTCTCCACTGGTGCAGTACGAGGATTCTCCGGAGAGTGAGAAAGGCCGCGGATCACCTGGGCTGGAGGAAAACATACCTGCTAGGACTCCATCACCAGTGCTTCAGGAATTGGGACTTGGGGAGGCTGATCGAGGCGAGCGGAGTCCAGAGAAAGAGGATGACAAAGCAACAACTGAGGAGGAGGTCGAGGTGACAGCCGCGGAGGAAGTGAAAGTGACAGAGGATCCGGGAGAAACAAGATCAGAAGGAATCCGGACAGACCCTGTAGCTCCGGACTGGGTGGAAAAGGAAATTGCCCGGAAGAAACAAGTAATTGTTGAGGACACTCCGTTGGATTGGGATGAAATGCTGTCCCAGATCGGCAAAGGAAAGAAGAAGAAGGTCGCTAAGGTGATTTCCCGGGTAGAAAGGGATGAAGCACACAACAGGGTAGTTCACATCGCCACCCCTGCAGCAGATAAAATGAGGGATGATATAACGGGCCAGGACTACAATGTCCAAACTATTAATCTCGGCCCGGCCTCCCTAGAGCAAGACATTGAGGAGTTTGAGGGGTCGAGTGCCATAATTGTTGACAGGCTGAAGAAGGAGACCCAATCCAAACGGGAGCTGAAGAGAGAAAACGAAAGATTGAGGAAATGTTTAGAAGAGGTAATGAAGCCTCTACAGTCTCTCCATCCATCCTCTTCTGCTACTCCGGGTTTTCTGCCTAGGGAGACAATCTCCGGAATTGAAAAGATGAAGGCCTCCGTTCAAGCTGCCACTGATTGGCTGATGGATGTCCAGACGAATGGGGATAATGCTATTAAGGAGATCTTGTCTGTGGGCAAGGATGCAGTCCGGGCAAAAGAACTGTTGGAACAGATCTTGTCTCAGGATAGGGGTGATGTAGATCTCCTGTTGCAGAAATCAAGGACTATCCTGGGGCATGGAAAAGAGCAGTTGGTTAAGGATGGAATCCTTCCCTCTTCCGGATTGGATGAACCATGGGAGTGGTTTGAGGCATTGCAGATCAGACAGAAGGCATTAAAGAAGATACAAAAACGAAGGAAATCAATTGATGGTGACCTGACATCAGTTTATGACGGATGCATTGCCTTCTTTGAGGTAATGACAGGGAGGAAGAAGATAGCTCCCAAGTATTTGAGCCATGAGCAATTGAAGGAGTGGTGGCATGAGATTTATGCCCCGGATTCTGATGGAGCTGTCACCGCCCACTTACTTGATGATGCAGCCACATACTTGGCGGTGATGGATAGATACATGGCCGGTAAGGAAGACTGGATTAAAGTTGTCGAGCGGTCCAAGGAAGAGATAGATTCAATTAAATGTCGGCTCAGGGTTTTGCCATTGCCACCTATTGCTGAGCTGGATAGAATATTCTCGAGTGTCCAAGGGACGTCAGTGCAGAAGAAGGACAAGGGGAGTGGCAGTTAATGCTCAAGTTCGAGATTTGTGCTTCCCTATTATCATGGGGCATGCATTGGACCAGACTTCCTTGAGGACTGTGCCTTGGCCGACTTGGATGATGGCATTAAATGTGTGCCTTAGTTTGTTTCCTTGGCCGACCTGTTTTGGCGGTTTTTATTATTTTGTAAAATGTTTGGCTGGGCCGACATGTTTTGGGGGAAATTTGATATAAATAGGCATTCTTGCCTCATTGTAAGGGTTAGACATTGGTTAGCTGAGCAGTAATAGAGATAAGCAAGAGCAATAGTTAGATTTTCTTAGTCTTTTCTTGAAGCAAATACTGTATCAGAACGGTTGAATTGTTGCAACATTTGGTGATTAATACAATTGAAGACATTGTGGTTTTCCTGGTGAAATCCTTTGTGTTATTTCATCTTGCATGGTTCCTTTGTTCTATCTTTTAAATTGCTTGAAGATTTAGGGTTTAGTACTCAGAAGTAAATTAGTTTTGGTTGGATAAATGATGTTTGTGGTGTCATATCTGGAATGTTTGTAGCTATCTCTGGTCTATACTCCCAGTAACTATCTGATTGTAGTAGGCTGGTAAAGTCAACCTGGACCGTATATTCAGTGTGCTCAAGTTCGATTGTAGATGCAAGTCTATGATTTGAAAATTTAAATACCTCAGAAGATTGCACTGTTCTTGTAAGATTGCATTGTGGGTCGATCAGGAATTGGTTATTTGAGATAGGTCCATTCCACATATATGTCATTTACATTGCTTGTCCTTGCAGTAGTTTAAGTTTTATTACTTCCTTGCATCCCTACCTTTTGCTGTTTCTTTAATTATTCAGTTAGATTTAGGATTCAAGATCACCATATTGTCAAATCTGATAAATTGAAAGGATACAGTTTGCTTGTAGTAAGGTCCGATTGTGATTACCAGCATTTCACATTTTATCTGAGTTGTTTTATGCATTGTTATGACCTAACACCCGAGAGACCTTGGGGTGATTTTCAGTGATTTATTATTGAAGATAACCTTTCAAGAGAGATAGGATACTATATTCTGTTGAGTTGTTGCTGTGCAGAAAACACCATCAACATTTACAACAAGTGTCAGCCGAATATACCAACATGTCTAAAAGACTGAAACGAAGAACACATTTAAAGAAACATATATACCAACATTTGTACATGAGTTATATATATACCAACATCTTTAGCACTTAGAGAATATTGGGTGTAACAATCACATTGTATGGAACAAAAATGCATTGGAATTCATAAACAATACAAGTTGAAACCCTAGATACTGAGTTATAGGGTGGTGGGTGACAAACATTTACAGTGCATACAATTGATATACATTCCTAGGCATATAGAATTTAAAAAAAACCTTGAAATTGAACTAAAATGACTTAACATTCATAAATAGTGTAAGTTGAAACCCCAAATATTGAGTTACAGGTTATTGTGACAAACATTAACATCGCATACAACATATTTACATTTTGAGGCATAAAGAATATAAATGAAAAGCCCAATGTAAACAACATTAATGTGAAACCTCATATATTTACAAATTTGAGGATTTAACATATGTATAACATTCAACAGATTGGCATTTGTAGTCATAAAGAATTAGTATAGAATTGTTAGGCATTGGTAGGCATTATGAATTGATCTGAAATCGGTTGATATTGTGTAGGTAGAGTGTAACAATCACATTTTGTGCATGACATGTACATATGTTGGCATATATATAGATATATGACATAAAAGCTTTGATTTGAATATCGTATATATATATATATATATATATATTTGTTAGTTTTAATATGTTCTTTGTTTCACCCATATCAAAATGAAAGATGCTGGTACATGCCTAGTGAGGTAAAAAATCCCACCTGAAAGAGAAAGGGAGATTTTGAGAGTGTTGAGCCGAACAATGAAGTGTACAAAGCCCAATAATGAATCTTGGAGTGCTGAACATGTATGGGTGCGTAACAAAATCAACACTCCAAAATAAGCATAAACAAAAGGAATGAAAATGAGTGGGATATGGGAAAATTTGGAGCATTAAATGAACCTTGATCTCTGAATTAGGCGCTTGTCAGTCTGAGTAAGTGCAGAGGGATGTGCAAGGCAAGTTGCCCAGTGGAGGTAACGAAGGAGGCGACGAGCAATTATTGCTCTAAACTAGTCGTTTAAGGTGGGGAAGGAATGCAATTATATACATATATATACTTATACATACATATACATATACAATTACATATGTATATATATGTATATACATATATAATGAATACATATATATATGTGTACATACATAAGAACATAATAATACAATTGCATGACAAAATATCTTTGAAATGATAACCACTGAAACCATTTTCATATTTCAGAATAACAAACAAATATAAAAAACAATTTGCAGTGTGAATGTTTGTGCAATGATGAACACGCAAATAGAAGTGCATGGCAGAAAACCTTGTAAAGGACAACCAGTCAAACCCTATCCATATTTCATGGTAAGAATAAAGTAGAAAAAGAAAGTTGCAAAGTGAATTATTGTGCAACACTTAGTCTCTATTTATGTGCAAGTGATATACATTGATATACATTGAAAGGAGTCTTAAGTTAATAGGAATGAGCACTTCTATTGTAATAGGATGAATAGAGATATATATACATATAAGTCTTATATGTTCAAGATATACATGATGTGCATGGATCAAATCATCCATGGTATATCATATATATTTTGAATAGATTAGGCTTCTTTCAATGTTTATCTCTATTTGTAGGCCTCTCTAGTGATTTGGCAGGAAGACAACTTAAAATAGCCAGTAAATTTGAATTGTTAAGGATTAGGGAAAGTATTGTGCAAGGAAGAACAACATAATAGAATTGTAAGGCAACAATTCTTCAAAATGAAATGTAGTGGAACCATTTTCATATTTGGGAATAACAAACAAATATTAAAGGCAAAATGCATAGTTAAAGTATGTGCAATAACAAACACACGAATACAAGTGCATGGTAGAAAACCCTCTAATTGTGAACCACCAAAACCCTTTACATATTTGGAAGTAACAATCAAATATAATTTTTTTTTGTAGAGTGAACTATTGTGCAAGGAAGAACAAAATAATACGATTGCAAGGCAAAATATCTTCGAAATGAAAAGTAGTGAAACCATTTTCATAGCTAAGAATAACAAACAAACATTAAAGGAAAATTGCATAGTTAAATTTTGTGCAATGATGAACACATGAATACAAGTGCATGGTAGAAAACCCTATAATTGTGAACCACCAAAAACCTTTCAAAATTAAAACCAATAACCATTTTCATATTTTAGAATAACAATGTAACAATGACAAACTAGTTAAACCTGTAAACATTTTCATATTTCCATATTAAACCACTAACCATTTTCATATTTCCATATTAAACTAGTAACCAATAACCATTTTAAATGTAATAATGAAAAACCAATTAAACCTATTGGTATTTTCATATTAAAAACAGTAACCATTTTCATATTTCAGAATAACAATGTAATAATGAAAAACAAGTTAAATCCATTCCATATTTCCATATTAAACTAGTTAAACCAGTTAAACCTAGATCAAAATAGAAGTGCATTGACAAAAACCAGTGAAACCCTTTCCAATGTAATAAAGAAAAACCAGTTAAACCTATTGGTATTTTCATATTAAAACCAATAACCATTTTCATATTTTAGAATAACAATGTAACAATGAAAAGCAAGTTAAACCCATTCCATATTTCCATATTAAACTAGTTAAACTAGTTCAACCCAGTTCAAAATAGAAGTGCATTGGCAGAAACCAGTGAAACCCTTTCCATAATTCATTGAAAGAATCAAATAATAATGAAAAACCAGTTAAAACATCATCCAATGAAGAACACAAGATTATGAGTGCATGGACAAGTATTTACGAAACAAAAACTAGTGAAACCCTCCCCAAATTTGCTACTATCAATCTTTTTCAAAGATAAATGTGCACAATGAATGTTTGTGCAAAAAATAACGTGATGATATAAGTGCATGGTAGAATACTGTCAAATAGAAAGACACTGGTAGAGACTAAGTGAGGTTGAAAACCTCACTTGAAAGAGAAAGGGAGCTCTCAAGAGTCTAGAGTCGAACAAAGAAGTGTAGAGAGCCGAACAACTAATCGTGGAGAGCCGAACCAGTATGGGTGCATAACCAAACGAACGCTCCAAAATAAACACAAACAAAAGGGATGAGAATGAGCGGGATATGCAAGAATGTGGAGCATTGAATGAACCTTGATCTATAATTTACGCACTTGTCAGTCTGAGTAAATGCAAAGGGACGCGTAAGGCAAGTTGCTCAGTGAAGGTAACAAAGGAGGTGACGAACGATTAATGCTCTAGACTGGTCGTTTAGGGTGGTGAGGTTGTCAGAAGCCACGCGTCTGTCTGATCCATTGCACATAGATTTGTGCATTGACTAAGGTGGCGAATGGGCTCCACTTTCAAGGGGAGGGCAAAATGAGCCCGTTTTGAACAACTTGGATGAATTGGTGCATGACAAATGACGAGGTGCACGAAATTTTAAAAAATAAACAGGTGGATGCACAAGTGACAGGGTGACATGATGGTCAAATTTTAATTTTTTTTTGATCCACGTGACACTCCACATGGACCTCCAAAATTAGGGTGCCCTACTTTGGGCCCTCTCCCCTAGTAGGTCCTAATATGCTTTTCAAACAACCTCTAGTTAAAAAAAAAGTATTATAGATATATGTGCATATAGCATCACAAAAGACAAATCTTTGTCAACTAGATTAGATGACATGGAGGAAAGCTCTCTATGGACTAGTTTAAATCTTTGTCCCAATCTATCATAGACTCTATAATACAAATCTAATCATTATTCAATCACGTTTAACAATTTTTTTTTCATCATTAACATTAAAAAAAACTTTAAATTCTTTTTTATCATTTACATGTTTTTATTTAGTTATTATTTATTTCTTATTCACTCAATTCGACACTTAATTTAATTGTAGGGGATGATTTATTTTACTATAGGTAGTAAGCTATGTAAAATTTCAGAGGACAAGAAGTTACAGCGAAAATGTGTAAATGGAAAATTCCCATATTTAGGTCTTGAGAAGAGGCCTCAAGACTGCGCTTGCGGGAAGGGTAACGCTGATGCCCTTTGTCTCTTAACGCTAACGACGTAAAATTAAATTTGGATTGGAGCAGAGAGCAGAGAGCAGGAAGGAGAAGTGCGGAGGATGAGCATGGAGTCGAAGAAGCGAAGAACGGAAGACAACGAGAATGGTGTGGGAGAAGAGACGGAGATAGATGTGGAGACAGCGCGCAAAATGATGGAGGGCTTCACGCGGGAGCAGCTTCTCGACATTTTAGCGGAGGCGTCTGCGAAGCATAGCGATGTTGCCGAGCAAGTGCGGGAAATCGCAGACGCTGACCCAGCGCTGCGAAAGCTTTTCGTCAGAAACCTAGGCTTCGACACCACCACTGAATCCTTCAAGACATTCTTTTCCCAGTTCGGGGAAGTGCAGGAAGGGGTGGTGATAATAGACAAGAAGACGGGTAAAAGCAAGGGTTATGGATTTCTGACCTTCAAGCACCTCGACGGCGCCCTCAATGCCCTCAAGAACCCTAGCAAGATCATTGAAGGCCGCATGACCGTCACCCGCTTGGCCTCCTCCCAGCCAGGTGCCATCGATGTTTCCGACCGCAAAATCTTCGTTGGAAACGTCCCCACTGACATGCCCTCTGAGCGTCTTTTAAGCATATTTTCTGAGTACGGTGAAATCGAAGAAGGGCCGCTGGGGTTTGACAAGCATCCCGGCAAGTCGAGGAGCTTTGCATTGTTCATCTACAAGTCGGCGGAGGGTGCAAAGCTTGCTTTAGAGGAGCCTGTAAAGATTGTCGACGGGAATAGGATGATCTGCAAATTGGCCGTGGAAGGGGGGCAGCAGCAGCAGCAGCAACAGCAACAGCAAAAGCCCTATGTAAATCAGCCGCAGCCGCAGCCTCAATCTCATCACCAGTTTGGTTCTTCTGTGCAGTTGGGTGGTGGTTTTGCCAATACGGGCTTCCCTGCGTATCAGGGTGTGAGCCATAATGGAATGTCGGGCACCCCAAACCCAGGCAACATTCCTGGTGGTTCCATGTTGCCTTCAGCCAATTCGTCTTTCATGAACCAGGGTTTGCCTTCAAACCCTAATGCATCAAACACGGTAGGCGGTGGATATGCAGCGGGTTACGGCGCTCCTCAGGTGGGAGGTTATAGTGGGAGTCAGGGAGCAGGAGCTTATGGTCACATGGGAACCTATGGGGGACCTCCTGTTTATGGAACCCCCACTCCTCCTAGTTCGGGTGGATTTTCAGAAGCAGCCCGGAATGCGCTCCCGTCCTATCAAAATCAACCTCCACATCGACAATCAGCACCACCCGCAAATAGGGTTACTGGTGGAGGAATTTATCCAAACGCTGGTCAACCATTTCACCCGGTATAGGTAGGTTTCTTGATTCCTTGTTTGTCACTTTCCTTGAAACGGGGGATTCAATTACATGTTATTTATTTGTCATTCTAGAAATAATTCAGTCATCCCTTGGTATTTGGCCTTTAAAGAATTGCCCCAAGACACAGTTAGTGCATTCATACAAACTGCTTATTCCTTCTGCTTCCGATCATCTTTTTGTCGTCTTATATCTTATGCACTATACTACATTTACTATAGTATATTGTGTTGTGATTATGTGCCGATGTGTTTATTTTTCGCACTTCAACCATGGATTGTGCTATGTTTTCTATATTGGAGGATTGCTACTCAGAACTCTATTTATTATTTGGCCTTGATGAATTTGCATGGGGGCACTTGTCGTGCACAGTGAATAACACCAACTTCTAATCCATTCAAAATCCTCTTGTTTTCTATTATCTTCTGCATATCAGTTCTCTAAGCATGTTTTCTGTGTTTGTGTTTCGTCATCTTCTGCATGTGTGTTTTCCAAGCATGTTTTCTGTGTTTACATTTTGTCGTCTTCTGCTTATGCATTATATTGTATTTACTATAATGTATTGTGTTGTGTTTCTGAGCCGAAATGACCAGCTCTATAACATGAATCATGTACCACTTTAACTGTAGATTCTTCTATAGTTTCTAGATTGGAGAATTGATATTTGCAATTTCATTTTTTATTTGGCCTTGATGAATTGCATGGAGAAACTGTTAGTGTACATTGAATCTAACAATCATCTTAATCTTTGTAAATCTTATTATCTTCTGCACCCCTCTTTGACAAGCATATTTCTGTGGTTGTATTCTCTATCATCTTATGTCTTATGCATTGTATTGCATCTACTATAGCATATTGTGTTTGTGATTTTGAGTTGTATACCTTATCTGTAGGGGTTGACAAGGACTTGTATTTCTGTTTATCATTTGGCCATGATTTATTGCATGGAGAAACTTTTTGTGCACATTGAATGGTACAAACTTCTCAGCCCTTTAAATCCTGTCATTTTTTTCGTCTTGTGTATCCCCACTTTACAAGCATGTTTCTGTGGTTGTGTTCTCTGTCATCTTATGCCTTTTGCATCAGACTGCATTAACTATAATATACTGTGTTTGCAACTATCTACCGAAATGTTTAGCTACAGCATGAATTTCGTACACTTCAACTGTAGATTCGCTAATGTATTCTAGATTTATTTGATGAATTGTATGGAAGCACTGTTGATGCACAGTTTATGACACAAACTTTTTAGTCTGTCAAAATGCTATCAATTTTCATCATCTTCTGTGACCTGTTTTCATGAATCTTGTTCGCTTCAAGTGTAAATTCTTGTATGTTTTCTAGATTGGTTGGCCTTGATGAATTGCATGGAGCCACTGTTAGTGTTCATTGATTGACACAAACTTTTTAACCCATCTAAATCCTATCCTTTTTCATCATCTTCTATGCCTGTGTTTTACAAGCACATTTCTGTGGTTGTATAAGCTATCATCTGATGTGTTATGCATTATGCTGCATTTACTATCATAATTGTGATGTAATTATGTACCAAAATGTTTAGCTCTGTTGTACACTTGAACTATAGATTCTGTTATGTTTATAAAATTGGAGAATTTCTTTTCTCAAATTTGTTTATTATTTGGTCCTGAGGAATTGCAAGAAGGCACTGTTAGTGCACAGTGAATAACACAAAATTCGTATCCCTTCCAAATCTTTATATTGTTTATGTTCCGTACAACTTTTTTACAAGCATGTTACTGTGGTTGTTGTCTCTATCACCTTGTGCATTATACTGCATATACCATAATATAATATGTTGTGTATGCGATTATTACAGAAGATGCTTAGCTCTACAACATGAATGTTTTTAAGATTAAGAATTGCTACCCACAATTTTGTTTTGTTTGAACAACTGCAGGATGAGCCTCTCTGCGAAGTGATATGAATTTTCATGATCAATATGATTCAGGTGTTTGAAGGGTACATGATTGACATTGACTTGGCTATTCCTTTCAAGGATACTAATTATTGTTCTCCGTGGACTTGTTTCACTTTGTGAAATTCTCCAAGTGGGGAATGTGTATGTCTAATGCAACTATAGGAACTTTGAACTCAACTTTATTCTTCTAAGATGAAGATCTACTATAATGTGCCCTTTTTATCTATGAGTTGTTTTTTCGCTTGGGAAAATATATAGTGTTTAATAATTGGTCAACAAAAATAGAATTTATGTTTTTTTAGAAGTCAATTTTTTAAAACTTTCTGTCACTGAACAGCTGTAAATTTAAGTTTATATAGTTTTAAAATGTGGACAAGTATAGAGTTTATACATTAAATGTTTTAATGGTTTGAAACATTTTGAAACATTGAACTTCTCAAAACTAAGCTGTAAATTTAAATTGAACAATTGTTGATATATTTCTTAAAACTAAAAAACTTGAATGAAACATCTTGGGTTTACAATGTTTTAGGCAATTTTAAAGATTGCACAATATTTAAGGTTTAAATTTTACTGAAGAAACTTATATATATATTTGTAATTCTTGCTTAGTTGTTCTTGTTGATAAATATGTTTGGTTATTCTTTTAAATTCATACCTACTTTTGGTCCAGAAGCTGCCATTTTTAATGAGATATAGCTTGCTTTTCTTAAAAGCTATTGATTCCTAATTTTGATTTTTTTTAGTGTTGATTGAATGTGAGTGATGCCTTATAAATTTTTGTAATGGTTAAGCTCAGGAAAACCTAACGGGTTTAGGATTGATTCTTTGGAATACTGTTGTGCCATGTGGGATTACAGAGGCAAGGTGCTTATTGGTTATAGAGTTCACTCTTGATTATTATGTGCCATGTTGGATGAGAGAGACAGAGGGCACTGTGCTGAAGAGCAAGTCACCAAACGCTGGTCTATGAGGGGAGGTTAAAGAAGAGCATATACGTCTTGTAATTTGTAAGTATGTATGACTATGAATTTCAATTTAAGTTATTTTGTTCTATTTTAATGTCATTCACATATTTATTTGCAGGAAAGAGCGTATGGTGCGAAACTGAAAGCTTAAATGGACAGCCATATTCTATAAGGATACGGGTGGAAACAATTTCTTGCCAATAAGTTTTGCTTCTTCTGTGTGCATTACAACATTTTCTCTATGTAGTCTGTATTATAATTATTGATTCATTGCATATGTTAAGGATAACTACAAATAATTAGTTGGTATAAGTTTTCCACAGTCCATCAAATTAGTAGTGCGAACTTCTAATTTAAACTGTGTATGTTTTATCTCAAATAATTAAAGGATTAATGTCCAATTCTTAGGATTTAGAATTTAGGGTTTAGTGTTCAATCTTAATAGATGGCTACATTTGCTTTCTGTTTATATCCCTTTTACATTGTGCAAGCAAAGTGGCGAATCATTTTACTTTTAAAACTTATGACCAGTTCTTCAGAAATTCCCATTATGAACTATTCTATTATGTTCTTCCGAAAAGAGATTGCCACGAAAGCATTAGATAACATGCTTCCCTTGCTATTGACTTCTTTTTGTCATTGGCCATGCCGAATTATCATGTTTATTGGTTGAAAAGCTAAACAAGGGAAACTAATTAACGCCAAAGACAACTTGCTGTTAAACTATCATTTATAGAGGTCTTTTCAGATAATTTTATACGACAAACACACGGCCCTTAGCTTAAGATTTTTCTGAATGTCCTACTACATTGTAGAGCTGTTTTTCCCCGTTTGAATGTGTACATCAACATGTCGGAGTTGTCAACCTAAATAAATGCTAGACCCAAATAAGTCAAGAAGTCAATAGTCCATGCACTGATATTTAATTTTCTATCAATGGTGGAAGAAATGACTTTGAAAAAATAACAATTTAATGTATTGAGTGTATAATCTGCAAAGATTTTATTGATGAATGTAATAGAAAACCTTATCCCTTGGATAAAAGACAAGAAGTTGGAGTGCATGAAAGTCAAGTGGTCAACTTTGAATGGTATAACAAATTTGAATTTTTTTATGGGTATATATAGGTTAATGAGACATTGAAGGGGTAGGAGCGGCCCCAGTAAAGCAGAAATGAATTATGTTGAAGCCATTTCAATAGTTGAAGGATGAGCCTTTTCTAAGGGTTATGATGTTGAAGCCATTTCACTAGTTGAAGGATGAGCCTTTTCTAAGGGTTAAGGTGGCTTATGTTTGAAGCCATTTCACTAGTTGAAGGATGAGCCTTTTCTAAGGGTAAAGGTGGCTTGATGTTGAAGCCATTGTTCTAGTTCAAGGATGAGTATTTGTAAAGTTAAATGTGGTTTAGAAGTAATCTTTTGAGCTAATGAGGAGGGAAAATTTCAAGTCAGAAATTAAGTAGCATTGAAGCAAAGCAAAGGTAGATAGATAATTTAGGGGATTTACATATCAACGTTGTAATAAAGAATATAATAGGTTGGTGGATTTGTTAGCAATCATTAAAATCAATCAAATTTTTCAAATAGTTTTTATTTTGGAACATTTTCTTAGAAAAGGATTCAAATGCCTGTCATGCCATAGATCTTAGGTAGGCTTGGCCATGCCACAACAACAATATAAGTCTCTTAACTTCTACATCTTGGGAAGGATCACAATAAAATAAGCAATGGAAGGCAAAATCTTAGATGGGCTTGGCCATGCTACCACAAAAATATGACATCATTTTTCTCTTTCTTGGAGAGTTAGACCATTGGAAAATGAGTAATGGAAGTTAGTAAAGAAGTTGACAATGTGAGAAATGAAACATATAGTTGTTTGGAATAGACAAATTTATTGGTTCTTATTGAAGGCAAACAATTGGAATTGTAAGAGGGGCAAATGGGGATCTTGTGTTGAGTATCAAAGTCAAAAGTTTAAGGGACATGGAGGCAAGGTCTTGAGTTGATGTTAGAGATGTGCTAGTGAAAATAAGAAGCATCCTTGGTGAAGAAGGAACCAAGAACATTAATTAAACACAACTTGAATTTATATTAAAGTTAGATGCGTTACAATAATTTGATTGTTGATTGGGTAGCATGTAGAATACAAATGTTTAGAGTGAGGTAATGAGGTGGACAAAGAAGAGCCAAGAGTGAGGAAGTGCTAGCTCTATGCAAGGGGAGGATGTTTTATGATTGGTTTGAATCCTTCAAATATAACTTTTAGGATGAGCTTTAAGTTCACAAAGAAGGGTAATCTTGTTTAAACTAGTGCATTGATATTTCCAATAAAAATAAACAAGTGTAATATACTCGACAAAGAGGCATCAAGTTTAAGAATAGAGTGAACTAGGGCTTTTTGCCATGGTGCGTAGATTCCCTATTGAACAAATGTAAGCACTAGAAACATGGCCTCCTCGATGACTAATTAAAAAGACTTGTTTTGACTTAAAAAAGAAAGAGGAATTTCCTTGTAATTTCCTTTTCATTATGGATGTGTCTTGGTTTATGCATTTTGGTTTTGGGAGATTGTCTATCAGTAGCTTTAAAACGTAGAGGGGTTGAAAGAGTTTGTGGAATATTGGTTGTTGGGGAATCAATGAGGGGTGGGGAGGGAAGATGAAATCATGGTACATGGTAAATGCAATTGCTTGCATGGGATGGTTAGTTCATTTTCCTTTTGTGTTTTAATGAGATTTGAATTTTGACAATTTATTTTGGATTCATATTACAATGAATTTATATAAAAAATTATTTAAAAACATCTTTCGTAAAATTGGTAATTGAATTCTATAATTTCATATTATTTTAGACTTTAAATTATTTTTCAACCATTCACTAAACTTTTAAATTGACATGGGATGGAAAAGAATTTTAAAGATAATTAAAACCTAAAAAATAATCCAACAAATTGTAATCAGTAAGAATCTAAAACCATAGAATCAATCAAACATGATTAGTAACACTTGAACTCTTTGGTTGCATGTTGTTTGAAGTTTGAATTTATGATCGGGTGAGATTTTGGTGCTAATGGGTGATAGGTCGAGGGGCTCTCAAGGGGCTCCCTTGCCCCCCAATGTGACGTCAAACATCTTTTTTGAATTGTCCTCTCACCACAAGAGATAGGTTTTGCACTAGTTTGAAGTGATCAATGGGTTGGGCACCTTTGGACAAATATTCTCTTGGGGTTTGTATTTTGGGAAAACTAATGCGCCCAATATCCTTGAGGGACAATGGTTTGACCCTTAAAACTTTTCGATTCAATGGTGGAGGGCATTTTTTCCACAATGGAGAATGCCCTTGTTAGCAGGTATTTCTCTCTTCAACCATATATTGACTTGGTTGGAAAATGGGTTAATGATGTTTGAGAGATCAAAGGCAGTATTATAGTTAGTGTCATGTAAGGAGATTTGTTTTTTGTTATTTTGTTCATTTCTCCGTTGGGGAGGATCTGTGTAGGGTTTTGGTTGAAGGCCCTTGGTTCTATGGCCACAATAATTGTGATAACCTTTCCATTTGTAAGAGGAAGCAATATTCAACTCAAGTTTTGATCTTTGCATTGTTGCCCTACTTGGTTCATTTCTCTATTCTTCCTCTTGAGTATTGGGATGCTTTCATTTTTGAATATTTGACCAATTCCTTTGGTCAACTTTTTGCAATTAACAAAGTCATTAGAGATAAGACTAGATTGATTTTTGCTAGGTTCCTATGTCAATGTAGAGCTTAACAAAACCCTCCATACTCAAATCACTTTATAATCTAAGTTTGGCAAATAGACAGTAAATTATTTATGCAAAACTCAAACCCTTTTTGCCAAAACTATTCTATGTTTGGATCTTTGATAAATAAATGCCCTAAATTTCATCATAGATAAGTGGAACCAAAAGATAAGGAGGTGCCCACCTATAATCAATAGGAAGATTTAGTCTTTTGAAAAGGAATTGATAAATATTTTAGAATCCCTTGGTGTTTTAACATTGAAGGAAAAATGGAAACACCATTAAAAGATGAAGTGGGTGGGCTATAGATTATAGAGGCTTTTCTTGAATTTGAACTAATTACCTAAGATGAAGGAGATATTCAAAACAAATTGACTGAACATGGGCCTATCAACTTTCAAGAGGTGGTGGTTCATGAAGAAGCATTTGAGATTGTTTTAGAAATGAAAAATTCATTCCCAAAGAATTTACCCATAAATGCAACTATAAAGGAGTGAATGGACAACCTGACTTAGGAAGGAGGCTTTACTGGTCATATTGCAAAGACATATACCATTGATCGGTCTATTGCCTCATCTAAATCAAATAGAGTTAAAGAACTTTCCCCCATAAGGTAGATGTTGAAGGTTTGACTCCCAACAAAGGCAAGTCACTTTAGAAAAAGGATAATAGGAAATTTGTTGATATTTACTCAAAGAGAAACAAGATCTAGAGAAACAACACAAGAAGTCACAAATGATAGGCAAAGAACCTTAGAGATGATGGTTGCCTTCAAGAAATCTTGTAGATGAAGACTTTATCTTGTGACGTAAAGGGGCTAATATAGCCCTCACAAATAGTTTTGTTAAAAATTGCATTGGTGAAAATAAACTAGATATTGTGCTTGTTTACGAGGTTAAAATGTTGGTTGATTATTTTTCTAAAATTGCAAACAAAATTTGGTCTAGGGCTACTTTTGACATTAGTGTCCTTGAAGGTGCTTCGGGTCGTATTGTTATTGTGTGGAGTCCTACTTCTCAATGTGGAAGAGTTGTTAGTTCATCTAAGCATAGCCTTGAGGTATTATTTTAGATGCTCAATCTAAGGATGAATGGATGCTTCAAAATGTGTATGTCAAAATTTTTAGATTTGCTAGGAAACTCTTCAGGGGGACTTGTATTTTCTATTAGTAATCAACCAAGCCTTAATTGGATGCTTGTTGGTGATTTTAACTCTCCACTTGTTCCTTCTAAGAAATTTGGAGGATTGGAAGATTACTTTGATAGTATGTATGATCTTGTTGACTACATTACTAAGGCATGCCTTATGGATGTTGATATTGAAAGCAATCCTTTCACCTGGTCAAATAGACAGATTGGGAATAACCTTATTCGTTAGGCTCGATTGATTCATCTTTGGAAATTGGGGTATTACTGCTAATCTTTTCCTTTCTTCTCTTTCTAGAGTGGGTTTTGGTCATAGTCCTTTGGTGCTCAATTGGACTACTTAGACTAAAAAAGGTCTGTATCCTTTTTCATTATGAAATTATGTGGGCTTCCCATCCTAATTCCAAGGAGCTTATTAAAGATTGGTGGAATTACCCTTGCAAAAGCATTGCCATGTTTAGACTAGTGCATAAGATTAAGCATGTGACTCAAAGCTTGGAACATATATTCTTTTGGAAACATATTCAAAATAAAATAAAATCTCTCTTTAAAACTCAAGGTCTTCCAACAAAGTATGGCTCTTAGGAAGATTGATGATGTTTTAATCAAGAAAAAACCTTGAGACAAGATTATATTGTAAGAGAGGGGGACCAACCACACCAAGGCTCCACGTCATAGAGAGCCGAGAGTGGAGGGCTGCCCTAACTTACCTCACTCTAAAGGGATGTTTTAGGACAATGATTGAGAATGATGAGGACTATAATGTACTTCGATCACTGTACAAATCCAAACTTAAGTTTAGGCTAGGCGGGTCAGTTTTCAGAGTCGGTACTATGCCTTAGACAACTCTCTGTCTAAGGACGACAACATAGTTCTAGGATGTTGTGTGGAGCGCTGGTGTTTGTACAGTCAGAAAACAGTGAACACAATACAAACTACTCAAAAACAAACCTACAGCCTAGCTAGCTAATCTTGACAGTAAAAACAAAATTAGTAGATACAAGAAATATAAACTAAAATGATAAAACAAGTAAATGAGAACTAGGGTGACAAAGAAGATCTCACAATGATGCACATTTGCTAGCTAGCTCCACACGTTCTCTCACCTACACACAAGAAAGAAGGGGAAAATTGTTGGGGCTATATAGGGGCCTTCCTCAGTCAGACCTCCGTTTTGGTGTTTCACCTCCACGGACAACCAAATAGCAACGAGAGAGAAATATGTGATAAAGAAGTAAAGAAAGTAGAAGATGTAATAAACACTACAAAACAGTAAAGTGCTACTCAACCAAATCACAAAGGAGAGGAGCGAAACATTATCACCTCCACCCAAAAGCTCATTAGCCAATGGAGGAGAAAGCGGACTTGGAAAGGGAGGTCTCGCAAAACCCCAAGCCTACACTGCTAATGGCCAGCTTCACACTTGCTTTGTGGAGTTGGGAGTGTTGTTGCTGCAATGGAGTGTTGAAGTGCTATTGAGAGTGAAGTGAAGGATGAGAATGCTTGAGAATGTTAGGAAAAGATGGATTGAATGAAGAATGGATGAATTTGAAGGAGAAGAGGGAAGAATCTACCATTTTCGGGGTTGGTTGGTCGAAGAGGGACGTTACAAATCGACCCCAATCGAAAGTGTAACGCCTTTGCCAACTTCAAACGTAGGGATCCGTCAGGGACATAAGCGCGCCACACAGACGTTTGTGCGCCGCGCACACGTCTTTGAGAAATATTCTCACTGACACAAGAGACAGCGCCAAGTGGAAGGAGGGCAGTTGGGTGATGTGGAATTTTGCCTTCGGATTTGATTTTCTAAGGTGAAGTTATGTGAAAGGGGAATTTGCGTAAGGGGTGCAAATTCTCTCCTATACAAATATAAACTTGTCTCGAGGGAAGAAACCTTTTAGAAAGAGATCAAGAATCCAGTGGTTGATAGAGGGGGATTGTAATACGAAGTTTTTCCATCAATCCACCTTTAGACAGAGAAAAAGGAATACAATATTAGAACTCATGGCTAAGGACATTTCTATGGTTATAGATGAAGAGATTGAGGCTATTAATATTTAATACTTTCATAATCTCTTATAGGCTCATACCCAAGATGTGAGGATAATAGTGATAAGCTTTTGGATGAGACCCCCACCCCGCTCCCCCCACCTCGCCCCCCCATCTTGACCAAAGATGATAATGAAATTATGACTAAGGAGGTGACTAAAGAAGTTAAAATTGTTGTCTTTTCTTTTTGTGCTTATAAGGCTCTTGGTCTAGATGGCTTCCGTCCTTTCATTAAAGATTTTTGGGAGATTGTGGGGAAGGATGTCATTGCTACTACTCTTTTTTTTCTCCTTTTTTTGATTAGGAATACTATCGAGGAAAGGCAACAACACTTATATTGCTCTTGTTCCTAAGAAGGGGGTTTCTTCCATAACTAACTTCAAACCCTTAAGTACTTTTAATACTCTATCTATAAGGTTTTCTCTAATATTTTACTTTTGTATCCAACCTTTCCTCTCTAAAATTATTTCACAGAATTAAAAAATAATTATTTTAGGGAGGAAAATTATAGATGTTGTCCTCACTACCCATAATGCTTTTCATTCCATGGAAAACATCAAATAAGAAGGCATGACTCTTAAGTTAGATATTTCTACATCTTATGGTAGAGTTTCCCACAATAATCTATTTGATGCCTTGAGGGGGTTTGGGTTTAGGGAAAAATGTGTTAGTTGATCCAAGAAAGTGTGTCCATTCTTATATTATTTGTCATCATAAATGGTAGTCCTAAAGGGTTCTTCAGTAGTGGGAGAGGCCTTAGATAGGGGGACGCCATCTCCCTTTATCTCTTTAATATTGTGGCTAAGATTCTTGGTAGAAATATTGCTAAACTTAAAAATTCTCACACCTTGTCCATTGTGAAGTATGGTTCTACTTTAACCATGTCTTCCCATCAACAGTTTATTGATGACACCATTTTGTTTTGTAAATCTTCTATTGTTGAAGCCCATATATGGATGTGTTGAATAAGTATCTTGCAAATTTTGGATAGCTTATCAATTATGAGAAAATCGTTCTCTACTTCTTCAATACACCAACTTCTTTTTAGTTGAAGATTGCTAATGTATTAGGTTGCATTAGAGTTGAACTACCCACTACTTATTTGGGGCTACCTCTCTTGTCAAAAAGATTTTCTCAAATTATTGTAATGATATAGTAGAACACATTTAGAGAAAACTTGCTAGATGAAAAGGAAAATTACTAAGTCAAGCTAGTAAGTTTCAACTATTGAAAGCCTCCCTACAAAATATTCTTATTTATTTTGTCCATGTTCAAAATTCCTAAGTTTATGGCAAAAAATGGAACAAATTCAGAGAAGGTTTCTTTGGACTAGAATGGAAGAAAATAAGAGACTTGCTTTGATCAGTTGGGATGCTATTTGTAAACCTAAAAGTAATGGGTGTTTGTGTTTAAGGAAAATCCAATTGTTTAATAAAGCTCTATGCCAAAAGTTGGTTGAACCCTAGTTGAAGACAACAAAGACTTGTATATAAATGTGAAGGCTAAATATTTTAAAAATCGAGAGTATTTTTTCCTTAACTCTAATCATTTGTCATTTGGAATAATTTGATCAAGACAAGGGGGTTGCTACAAAAAGACCCCAGATGGAAGGAGGGAGTGGGGAATAAAATTAAAATATGGGTTGATGTTTGGATGGATTGTAGTCCTTTGTTGTCTCATAATAATTCTGCTTAGTTGAGTCACCCTCTTTCAAACCTTTTTGATATTTTCTTGGAAGGATATGTCGTTAAGGATGGTATTATCACTAAATGGAGGAACTATAAGGACTATTTTGAGGACAACTCCTTATATGGGGCCATTGATAAATTTCACTAGTGCCATGAGTCTTTTTTTTATAGCTCATCACAACATAGATGACTAAGTTATTTGGGCTCCTCACCCTAAAGGGAACTAAATTATTTCGGGTATTCCTTACTCCTTGATTTTCCAAGACTTGATTTTATTTGGAGGATTATTCAGAAGAACAATTTAATATTGAAATTTAATTTCTCATGAGTTGTAGCTCATAACAAGATCCTTATTTAGGGTAACACACTAAAAAGAGGTTTTCAATTCCCTAACAAGTGTTATTTATGCTCCACATGAGGAAAATATCAACCATATGATCCTTCATTGTATTTTATCTAGGGAAATTTGGGAAGCCATCTATACTAAATTTGAGGTTAGTTGGGTTATGTCAAAGGAGGTCAACAATGTCTTGGTTTTCTTGAATTTTGATTCCCTCTTCAAGCATCTTTCCTTGAGAAAATTATGGCATCAGACCTTCCCCCATTTGGTATAGGGCATTTCAAAAGAAAAGAACAATAAAATCTTTTAGGAGGTTAAAAAGAATGCTAGGGAAGTGCTCCAATCCAATTTTTATACCATTCATGAAAGTGTTATCGCTACTAGAATTAAAAAAACAAAAGTGAGCTTTAGTTCAAGAAGTTAAAATAATTCACAATTGGAGTATTGTTAAAGATTTATCTAATGTTGAATTTAGAAAAGCTATGATTAGGAAACACACTAGGTAGAGGTTCCCCTCTTCTAGGTGGGCCAAATTAAATTTTGATGGTTCTTCAAAGGGAAATCTAGGATTGGCAAGAGTGGGGGTATTATTAGAAATGACAAAGGAGAGGATGATTGAAATCTATGTTGTAACCTTCTTTGGAAGGAAAACTAATAATGAGGTTGAGGCTATTGCCGCATGGTGGGAGGTGAGAAAAGCCATCTCTATAAGTATCCCAAATTTATATATTGATGGGGACTAAAAATTTGTTATTGATCTAATTAAGGGAAAGGGGACTCCTGCTTGGAAATTAAGTGACCAAATATTAGAGATTGGAGCCCTTTAAAATATTTTATGAATTATACTATTAGTCATGTGTATCAGGAGGAAAAAAGGTTGTGGGTGGCTTAGCTAATGCTGGTCTTAATTTTGTTGACTATAATTGTTGGATTGTTGTCACCAGTATTCGCAACTTAATTATAAATGGGCTAGAATGTTATGAAGGTTAAATTTTTCTTTTTTTAGGTTATATTTTCAAAGAACATCATTAATAAGCAAAGATTGATTATTCAATATTCAAGTACTAAGGATGATGCTATGATTTATTTAAGGTAAAAGAAACATGTCTATAATGATAGAGCTAAGAAGGCCAATAAGAAGTTGAAAGGCATGTAGCTGGACACTGACGTCATTGTTGTTTGGGAGGTGGAGTTAGATAGTCTTGTAAAGGATTGAGGGGATCTAACCACCCTTTATGATCATATTTAGGTTTTTTTGTCTTTTGCGTGCTATGTTGTTTTTGTTAGGATTAAAGTGCTATCCACCTTGTAAATCCTGCCATATTGCATGGTTCTAACGTCCTTGGAAAGTGTCTCTAGGCACTTAGGGTGTATTGGGAAAACATTTTGTAATATTAATTCTCACCATTATTCGTAATATACTCATAAGGGGTGATGGGTCCACTAGCAACAGTAAAGGTGAGTTGTGGACATAAATATTTAATATTGTTTTTCCCACATGTGGACACTTAAAATGGGAAATAAAAGATAAGGAAAAAGACAAATGAGTGACCGCTTGGATTCTCCAAGTGGGAGATTGGAATGAGGCAATAGGTGTCTCTTGGTATTCCATTATTTATTACATTTAATGTAATGTTTATCTCTCATGTTTGGGTGCAGAAGTTGGAGAGAAGCTTTGAAGCAAAAATTGGTGTTCCTTAACATTCCAAGGAGGTATTCCAAGGGTTTGGGACGTTTGGAATGAAGGGTCATCTTTGGGATCCTTGTTTGGGGCTTAAGATGTCTTCACAAATCTATAAATATAGCTTCTTGGATGTAGAATTATGAGCTATAGTTGGAAGTAGAGTTCCATTGTAGGTACAAGGATAGGTTGAGGTATAATGAGGTTGTTCATAGGTGCACAGGTGCTTCCATGATGGAGGAAAAGAGGAGAATGAAAGTGATTGTATTGTAATCTCATTTATTTGAAGATAATGCATACTTGACCTCTCTTCTTGTTGGATTTTTTTTGCAAGGGTTTCACCATGTAAATCC
This sequence comes from Sequoia sempervirens, assembly GCA_007258455.2. Taxonomy (NCBI): domain Eukaryota; kingdom Viridiplantae; phylum Streptophyta; class Pinopsida; order Cupressales; family Cupressaceae; genus Sequoia; species Sequoia sempervirens. The sequence goes on along the minus strand of VDFB02271358.1, from coordinate 1,203,594,468 downwards.
TATGTTATGTGATGCTCTTGTGTTGCTAATTTGTGCCTCATTGCTGCTATCTTATGTTGATGTTATTCTTTATATATTGTTGTTATAAGTTCACATAAGGTGGTGTAATTAAGCATGCTATGTTGGCTGATTTTAAGCATCATAAAGAAGATGGATTTAATCACGATATTTCCATATTAAGGCAACTTAATTTTGAGATTTGCATATAAGTTTCAAATTTTCACATTGTTGTAATCTAAGATTTGTATCTCATCCATTGAAGTCATTTTTAGATAGAGATTGAATTTTCCAACAATTGGTATTGAACCTATTTATTTCTTGTCAGTTTTTGGGCTATTTGTGTTATATGTTGCTTTTTGAATTTTTTTTGTTTCCTTTGTCCATAATTTTTTGTGTCTTTTGGGATAACCCAATGAACTTTATTTTTCTATAAAGGGACCAAGACTTTTTTTTCCCTATTTAATTAAAAAATAAATTTAAAACCATAATTTTACAAGAATACACAAGCATAAACAAAACATACAATAATAAAAAAATTCTAAGAAATAAAAATTGACAATACCCAAAGGTGCTATTAAATTCGACAAGTAAAAATATTTATAGACCTATTAATAAATCATTTTACATTTATATTTTTTAATTAACTCTATATCTATTAGCTATTTGATAGTTCCCTTAGATGGTGTTATTAGTTTTTAAGAATTTATTGGTGATAATTTAAGGGATTTTCACTAATTAAAAAAAGTAGCTTAAAAGGTATTTTAAGTCATGTATCTTTTCAATAATATTTGTGTTTTTAGGATACATTGTGTAATACACCATATTAAAATATATTATTAATTCTAGCTTGGTCTATTTTTTATATATTTTATCAAGATAAATTAGTTTTGAGGGGACTAAAAACCTTTATATTAGAAAGAGCAACTCAAAACCGATACAATAGTCCCCCAATGGGACGTATATGATACAACTATAGCCAAGTTTTTAGACAAGATCAAAGATAATTGCAACCATGCTGCCAAGCATGGTCTATTTTTTATGTTTTTAATGAATTAAGCAACATTTACAAGGTGTTGTACCCTTAACACAAAAGGTCCCGAGGGTAAAAGTTCAGATAACCATATTTAAAAAAAATAGCTAGACCAAAAACAATAGACTAATAACAAAGAAACAAAAACAAGCATAAGAAACAAACAATAGATAATCCCCAAGCCCATTACTTGGATATGTTTTCCCATTCCTCCATGAGAATTTGAAAACATCCATCTTGGCCTCACTAGAGTTGGGTTCAGTAGCAGGTTCATGTTTCTTAATCTCCTCCTGTAGCACGAAGGCCGGAGTGATCGTAGAATGATGGATCACTTTTAGAGTGAAGTAGATGAGCCAATTAAGCTTCTTTTCAAGAGTGTTGACATGAGCCAATAGAGCATTGTAACCTTTAGCAATTTCCTCACAGAGATGGCTAGCATCCATAGTACGCTCACAATGGGGAGAGAAGTCCAGGGTGGAGTCCTCCATAATAAATTTTTTGAGCTCAAGGAAGCGGCTAGGACCATCAATGTACTCTTCAACATCCTCCTCCATCTTCTCATTACTGTTAACTTGTATGGTGTCACGTTTAAACCCGCTAGAAATTTCATCAATAACAACCTACGATCTTTGTTTTCCAAGCAACCTATTGGATCTTCTCAAACTTGAAGGTTCAAGACCAACATTAGGCTCATTGCCAGTCAAGTTTTCATCACCACTAGTGTCTTTAGAATTATCTTCACCTTCCATGTCCTCAAAATTGGCTTCTTCCACAAAGAATGTGAGTTATTTTTTTATTGTCTAGGTTTTTCTTCACCCCATGTTTGCCAGTATTTTTAACAGGAGTGTTCTTTAAATCACACAACCCCATTGCGACAACTTCCTATCTCTACACATTGTTAGTTTTGTACTTCTTTTATCTAGGGGTTTAGGGTTGGCAATGGGGGTGGGTTGGTTAGCAACAAGATTAAGCTTGTGATTGGTACCTAGTTTGGAAGTAATGGGGGGATTCAAGGGGTTTCAGCGGAGGAGTGAATCTTAGGCTCCTCTTCCGCAAGGGTCACACGAATAGGTTTTGGGGCATAAAGTCCAAGATGAAAATGGCATAGCCTCGGAATAAGCCCTTGATAGAGCGAGAGTGGGGGTTTATGTTATGTGTGTGTGTGTATTAAATTACTTATTGAATGCATTTAAATGATTAATGTTTGTTTATTATCACAATATTTTTATATGATTATAATGGGTTAGTGTACAAGTATTGGTTACATTAAAAACTTGACTAAGAAATTTAAATAAATAGCAAAATATGTACTATAACAACATAAAAATATATGAATATCATGCCCATATTTTAAAGATCATATGAAGAAATTATATTATAATTTGTTGTGTGAATATAACATCATATTAAAAATATTTTTATATGATTAAAATTATGCGAATACATTTGAGAAAATTAAATAAATTCAAGACTACAATTCATGAATTGGTGCAAAATTGCTGTAAGACATTAAAAATTAATAATTTAACATCAAGGTCTAATAAGTACGATGGGGATATTGATGAAACTACGAAAAGATTGTATAAATATCTTAGAGAAAAATACTAAACATTTTTTTTATTGAACCATTTCTAATTATAGTATTTTGGTGCTACTATGGAAGATCCTATTTTCTATTAAGATAGGCAAAGGTGTGACAATGTACTTTTTATTAAAGGAAATGTATAAAATGAGTCAAAATATAGCATATGATTGTGATTGATGTTAGATGAGCAATATTTATTCTTGAAATTTAACTTCAAGACTTATATTTAATTTTTTATTGAAATGATTAGTTATTATAGAAGGAATAATATTTTAAATTTAATGTATTTTGTTGAACATTTTAAAAACATGATACTTTAATGTGGGGTGTAGATCTTTTTTTCTTATGAAAGAAGTAATGTGTATAATATATTTTAAGAATTTAGTGATCATTCAAATAAAAACTCCTACAATAACTTATAAAAGATTCAAATTTCATAATGAATAAAGATATTGATGAGTGACACATTCATCAACACCAATTCATTGAGAAACTCTTGTACTTTTATTTGTTGAATGCAAAAGACAACTGAGAGGGGGAGAGTCAGTTGTACATTAAAACATCAAAAAATTCATTAACATTCAGATTTGTATTAGTCCTTAAACCCTTAACAACCATTAAACCCTATCATGCATTAGAAGAATGAGAAACAGTAATGCAAACACAACCAAACACATGAGAACACCAGATTTAAATAGAAAACCTAAGAAGGGAAATATCACAGTGAGGATTAGTTCACAATATAAAGTAATTGCAACACCAAATACAATAGGCTCACTATTGGAGGGCTCACTACCAGATTAGAAAGAAGAAGATAAAAGGATGTTACAATGATAAATTCATCTCAGAGCAACAAAAAGATCCACCACTGCTTCACCAAAACATTCACACTCTCTCTATAGAATGTAGACACCTTCTACTCACTGCGTCCAGTAGTCTTAGGCATTAAAACCCATACTGCATTTCACACATTCACACTTCACATCTCAACACACATTACATCTATAATTTTCCATTAACTCAACACTTATTTATATAGTCCTCAACCTTGAAAATAATTCACAAGATCAGCTATGCACCTCAACGATAAAAATTCAAATTAGTTTGGCACCAAAACATTCATGCGGTGGAAAGGAATGAAAGTGGACCATAATATACCTTACCTCAGACCCAAATATATATAAACACGCCATGCCATGCTTCCACAAACACCGAAGCAAATTCACAATTAGTGTAAACACCCAAGGTTGGTTGAACCTATGCTAACACCATTAAACAATTAAACACACGCTTTATTCGATTCAAAGATGAATTGCAGAACACACACACCACTTAAACACCATATGGAATATTCCATCAACACCCTAAAATCCAACAACTCATTCGCAACATCATACACCAGAAGATTATATTAATCCTGCACAACCCATTAACCTTCCACACACAACAACACCTGAATCCAACCTTGCGGAGCACCAAAAAACAAGAGACTCAGACTGAAGATATATATGAGCAATATAAGCACACCCTTAGATCTGTAAGACTAGAACCAAACTGCAGAGAGATGCAGAGAAAAACCATTTCTCCTAGACAACACTGCTTTCACAGTTCACACACTGGTGAAAACAACTTTCTTTGCACAACGATCCAACACTAGAAATTCTGGATATAACACCTCTGACCACCTTTAATCAACATATCTGAACCAAACAGGAATATTTTCAACCATGAAGAAATGTGGAGCAAAACCAAATCACTACTCTGCTATAATGAACACCTGTTCAACCACACTATTTTCTCTTTTCTTTAAATTTTCTCAAAAGCACTTGGAAACCAATCACTACAAACACAAAACTCATCACCTGGAACACCTTTTTAGCATCTCAACCATACAAGAGTTTGAACATCACCAACACATGCTCATTAAAGCAACACTAGAGGTTGACATCAACGATACTACTAATGATAACATAATGCAACCCATAAAATCATCATCACAAACTTCCAACAATCTCCTCATAGACCTGTTGACATCAATGCAACAGCCTAGAACTATTGGCATCATTGACAACACACAAGCTACTCATACTTCCAACATTATTAGCCTATGATTTTCATCTTTTCCTTTTAGCTTAATATCTATTGTGTTAAGAGACATAACTTATAGTGGTAGTTGGGGGAGAAGCATATGATGTCATGACCATGGAAGAATTGTTGACATTTTTTTAATTTAGAGAATATTCATTTTTTAAATATAAAGACTCCAACTTGAAAGTAAATAAAATAGCTCTATAGTAAAATAAAAACAAGACACTAAACATTGAAATTTTAAATATGCAACAAATATAAAAAATCTAAATCAAAATAAAGTAACTATTAAATGAATTAAAAAATAAATTAAAAAATAAAAAATATATCTATCTAAAAGACATGGATAGATCTAGTCTCAAGGCGCTTATTCATCCTAAATAAAAATAATAATATATGCACCTCAAGAAATGGATATACCTCAATATTTTTAAGATAGATGCATTTAAGATATCTATACTAATAAATATATAATTGTCAAAGAATTATGAAATTATGAAATATTTATAGTTATATGAACCATTTCTATTAATGCATGCAATATTTCATACCATATTATTTTGACATAAGCAATTGCAAGTTGATTGAATCTAATTCCATAATCATACATTTTGTATATGAATAAAAGCTGGTAAAGTTAATAACCTAGTTTTTGATAAGATAAGCAACATTTATAGGGTGTCGTACCCTTTACACATCGAGCCTCAGGGGCCAAAAAAGATCAAGACCAAACAAAAAAGAATCAAACTTTTCCCAAGAAATAGAAAAACAAACACAACGGAGACACCATAGAAGCACAACAGAAACTTAAACAACACTTGGTTACCATAAAGCAGTAGAGACAACACACTTAGGACCAACAATAGTCCTAAGCCAAAGACTAACAACAACCCAAACCTGGCTCCACACCAGGAATATAGAACATGAGAACAAAACCGGTCCTACAACAAGGAACCAAAAAAGGCCTTGAGCCAAGAGACGACCCACAAACAGTGGGCCCTAAGAGACCGCCTGAAATAGCCAGGCCACAAACCACCTAGAGCAGGTGGACTGCACTAGACTTTCCGCTCAAAAAAGACCAAAATGATCCTAACCAACCATAGACCCTACATACTACAAAAAACATGTAGCATAGGAACAACAACTTCGAGCCCTTCTTCAAAGACCAGCCAAACCAGGAAGCCAACTCAAACTCCGCCTCAAAAGGAGAGAGCTACCCTCTATTGGAGAGGATCACATGAAAACTTTTTCCACCGGACCCAAAGATCTCCAACAACCCTATACTCCACCTCCATAGGAGTAGATCCCACCTCAAAAGGGATAGCAGCAGAGAAAACCATAAAAGGAAGCTTCCAAACAAAACCACAACACCCATATTCACCTCGATAGAAGAGGAATCTACCTTGATAGGATCGGGTTGTAGAATCAAGGAGAAAGCCACCACTCCCATAGAAAAAGTAAACACACCACCCTTCAGCAAACCCGACAACAAGAAACAAAAAAGGACTAACTTTATAACCCTCAAACCCACTTGGGTTGTGAGAAAAGACCAGACTTCCAAAGGAGAACCAAAGCCAACCCCCATCCAATGCATCTATAGTGAAGGACCAACAACATAAATCCACCAACACAAACCAAGCATCATCACACAACCAACAAACCCCCATCTCCCCAGATGCATACCAAAGATGGCCTCATAAACTTCCAAACCCCACATCACAACAACCACAAGCGACCAAATAGAACCTAACCGAAGCCAAATCCACAAAGAATCTAAGATAATACCCCTGCAGTGGCAAAAACTACAGCTAACCATGTTATGGGAAACCATAGAAACTCCCATAACCCCAAGTAGAAAAAAGCAACCACCCATGAGCAACACTTCTCCAAACCAACCAGACTTCAAGACCAAGATGATTTGAAGCAGCTCCAAGATCATACACCCAAAGCACCGAGATAAAACCTACAACATCCAAAACCCAGATTAGAATATGCCAAGACAAGGACTCAACATATCCCAACACCAAAGCCACTCCAAAACAAAGGAAAATCCTCCACCAACAAATCACGCTGAGCACCACAGGACAAAAAAAGGTCCAAGATCCCCTCAAGAACAATAGCAAGTCTTGGAGAGGCACCAACAAGGAACATCCATCCCAAACAACCACACAGCCACAATAGAGCGTCGACCCCAACTAAGGAGAAGACAAAGGTAACCCATGGACAAGCAAAAAACCTCCTCAAAGTAGCAAAGAGAGAGGTCATAGAGTGCAACGAGGCACACCCAAATAACAAGGAAAAAAGCAAAGAGGCGCCTAGGCCAAAGACAACCCAGGCCCGAAGAGCACCCGACACCCCACCTCCACAACAAGCTGGAACAACAACCTACAACAATCTTTAATGAATGCCAACCAAGCAATTGACAACCCACCGAACTAAAACATGATCCCCAAACTCAGAATCCAACTCTTCCCCCAACAAAGTCGAGCAAAAAACCCCGACAGAGAAGGGAAACCATGGAACCATAGCACCTTGCAAAAAAAACATAGGAAACACACAAGCAGGGCAAGGCAAGGACCCGATGAACCTTCCCCACTCACCCAACCATTCAAAATCACAAAGCAAGACGCAAAAACCCCAAACAGAGGCCTCGTCATCATCCCCATCTTTGTCACCATCGCCTTCCTCTGCGTTAGAATTCAAAAAAATTCCCTCGTAGGATTTCCCGCTCGTTGCCATCTCTGTTTATGATCTATTTCAGAATATGAAAATGTTCTTTTATCTAGGTTGCATAACATTGTGGCTAAGGAAGATGAATTTTTAAGTTAATAACCTAGTTATAATAAATTATGGACATAATACATTAGAAATGGTGGGTAAAGTTTTTGATTGATTAAGCGGGGAAAGGGCCCTAATCCCTTATAAAGCAACAAAACAGTCCAACGAAACAACTACCAGACATAACAAAAAAACATAGAGAAAGCAAAATAGAAGAAGAACCACTTCCCCACACCCAACCAACCAAAACAAACATCAGCCAATACCAACCGCATCAAAAGATATCAACCTATCAGGGATCCAATAGAGATCTAACTAGTCCATATAATCTTCGATCCACAAAATGAGGTTCTATAAGCATGACCTATAAAGAGTACCCAACAAGTTCATAATGTTCATACCAGAAATAAAACTTAAAATAATATAGTTCAGGAATATAAAGCCTTTGCCACAAAAAGGCCTAACATGAGAGCCAAAAAACCATCTAACAACAAGCATCAGAAAGAAAAACAAACTAAAATCAAGGATTAAGCATCCTCAATAAGGCTCCAAGCCTTCTTCAGGTCCTCCAACGAATCTTCAATGTTGTCTTTTATCTCCATATTTCCAGACAAATGAAAATCATCCCTATTCTCTTTTTTCCTCTATTTTTTCTTAATTTTACCTTGTCCTGAGATTGTAGCCATCACCACCCTTTTCATCACTGCATCCATTACCTTGCACATGTTCAGCACAACACTCTCAAGAACCTAAAATATGTTAGCATTGTCTCTTTCTGCATCATTTTCTCAATCATCTCCATCCTTCCTTTCAACCTTTTGATTCTAGTTTTCTCCATTTCCATGTGTTGATATTTCAAGCATTCCTCATTACCAGGGGTCACCACATTAATGTCCATGTGCTCTAAATTAGTAGTAGTCGTTCCTTTTTCCTTAGCCATACCAATATCCTCCTCCACATCCTGCACATCCTCCTATTGATTAAACCATTCCTCCTCCTCTTGGCTCGAGTCTTCCACGTCCTTTGACCCTGACACCTCTTCCTTAAGAGACTTAGCTTCACCCAGGCTATTAGGCACACATTCTTCAGAGGAGGAAGCCTTTTCCTCCCTGGTAACCTTCTTCCCTTTTTTGCTTTCAAGAGGCTCTTCCAAGTTCATTTCATCCGAGCTTTTTGATTTTTTGGTATTATCCAACCCCTTGGATGTTGCCAAAGCCAGATGAGTAGACCTACAACCCACTGGATAGTAGACACACTTTTAGGGCTATTCTCAATGTCATGCAGAATAGTTATAGTGTTAGGGTCAACACCCAACTTCCGAATCAATATTTTTCTTTTCTTATTGGCAATAGAAGAGGGGGGAGCAATAGTGCATTTTTCAGGGGTTATTTTAAGAAGTTCCAACCACGAGAGATCCACAACATTAGGGGTAGGGATGATAGGTTCTTTAATAGGGGAGTGGGACTAACTTTCAATTAGTTCAATTTTCATAGAATTTTTAGGGGTGGGGTTCTCAATTAGGTTATGGAAAGCGTTTCGTTGTAGGGTGGTGGAAAGAACATACTTGCATATGGCTCTAATCATGCCTTGGTGTAAAGGAGGGTTCACACCATTGGTAAGGATCTGTTTCAGGGAGGAGAGGAGGAAAAAGGGTAAGCTTATTTTTTTTCTGGTACCTGATATGGTTAAGAATTGGAAAATGATAACCATGCATCGATTGAAAGTGACCCTCTAGCTTAAAATAATTCATGAAAAAGTAGCAAACATTATGATATGGGGACAAAAGCAACACCCTATAATAGCCATTTTGAAATCTTTGTGCCTTCTCTTTAGCTTCAATTTTTTTTTGATATAAGATTGATAGTTACCCATGCTTACCTTGGCTATCTTCTTTCCTTCGTACACTAGACCCATCGCCTTGGCAATCAAATTAGCATCAACAGTAAAGCGGAGACCACCCAACTCAACTTCTCCATCCTTCTAGGCATTCACAAACTTGTAGTTGAGTTGTTCACTGTAACCCTCCATAGCCGCAAAGTACGACGTGAAACCAACATGCTCAAATAGGCCCCATAATTCCACATTCTTCTTCAGGGAATCATATTTGCTCGGCTCCATCCTTTTTCTAGGGCCTCCCATAGTTTTTTCTATATTTTGATAGTCCTTTGGAAGAAGTAAATACTCCGGTCTTAGCCCTTCCTGGTTTACAACATAAGCAATTTCCAATTCAAAAATTTCAGTTTTGATGGAAACTTGGTGATTTTTCATTTGTAAGGACAACAACTCAAACTTTCTAGCGATATTATTGAATTAATCAAACTGTTTACAAAGTCTAGCCTTATATCTTCGAAACCTTCATTTAATGGAAATGACCACTCCACCACCTTTAAGAAACATGATGAAACTTTTTTGATTATCCTCCCTAACGCCCGTGATAACACATGCTAACATGTCTTTTCTCAAATCCTTCATAAGATTTTTATAAATGTGGGTGATAATCATCATTACCACTTTTGCTTTTTTTTCATTATCGCACGAGGCATCCAAACAAGCCTGTCCTTTCATCCCATCTCTTTTTAAATCTCTGAGATTTAGCGTACAACTTCCATAAATAGGGTACATCAAATTTCATCTTTTCAACTTGCCCCATTGCCACATAAGGAAGAACACAATTATAATGACAGCTGGACAACACTGTCGACCCTACAACTTAATTAAATTCTTTTTATCCATGATGAATTAATTAAACCCTCCAATCTCTCCTTAGATATTATTTCCTTAATTTGATTTGACAATTGGGAAAGGTCCCAATATTCCCAATCTAAATTTCGTAGGCCAAAATTTTCCATTGCATCGACAACCCTGTTTCCTTCCTTGTAAATATGGGTAATCTTGTAGTGCTTAAAGGTTTGAATCATATGTTTGCAATCATCCAATATATCTTTTAACTCCCAAGGAACATCATCCTTATTGTTCAAATAGTCAATAATTAGCTTGGAGTCTCCTTCCACCATAACTTTAGTGTAGCCATTATCTTTTAGATAACATATTCTTTCCCACACTGCATAAGCCTCAACCAAGTTGTTAGTTGCTATGCCCAGACCTTTGCTGTACCCAACAACATAAATGGCTTGATGGTTTCTAACTATCCCACCCGCTCTTGCCAGACTTGGATTCCCTTTAGAACACCCATCAAAATTACATTTAATCCATCCCAGGTTCGGGGGAATTCAAATAATACTTTTCTAATGAGTTGTTTGACCCAGTTGACATTATTCAGATCACAAGATATTCCCCAACATTGCTTGATTCTTATCTCTTGGTATGATGGAATTTTCTTTGAAGGAGCATACTTACAACTTTCAATGTTTTCTTGAATCTGTTTCCTGATAGGCATACATAGCTCTTTACTAGTCTTAGTTGTATCCCTAAAAACTCTATTATTCTTCTCTTTCCACAATCCCCATGTAAGGAACAGGGGAACTTGCCTCCATAGGTCAATAATAATATTGTGTGTGGGGAAAAAAAATCTAGTAATCAATAAACATCTTTATCGATGAAGGAAAGACCCAATCAATCATCAGAATCTTGACAAAAAAAGACCACACCTCTTGAGCATAAGGGCATTGAAACAAGTACATAATAGTTTCTTCCTCTTCATAACAAATATAGAATTTTTTCACTAGATACCATCCCCTTTTCTTAAGATTTTCAATTGTGAGGCTCTTTCCATGCGCCACAGTCCACCAAAAACAATTAATTTTAGGAATTAAATTCTTGCTCCACACCATTTTCTAGTTAAAAACCCCAGCTTGGAATAGCTGGGATTCCATTGTCTCATACATAGATTTAACATAAAATCTCCCAGAAGAGCTTTCTGTCCAAACCCACATATCATCCCTATTTATTGAGAATAGCTCCGGATAACCAATCTGTCACAGAAGAGAACCCAAAGTAGCCTCCCAATTTTGCTGTCTACCTCCCTTGAGAACAACATAATTTAAATAGTTCTTAAAGTCTATCCACTTTGGTCTCATACCTTCCCAATTTATATAATTGAAGACCTTCTTACCAATACTTCTTCTCAATTTGAATCTAACTTGCTGGAGATTATTGTTATTAGACAAGGGAGCAGGTAGTCCAGGCATCTTCCCAGAAATAAGTTTGTGACCATTTCCAATTCTCAATTTCACTCCTTTTGTTACCGTACCCCTGATCTTTAACAAGTTATTCCAAAAGACTGAACCATAGGGGAGATCCTTTTTATCGAGGAAGCAACAAATATCCTTATTTCCCAAATACTTAGCTCGTAGAATCTATACCCAATACTTTTCTCCTTCTAGTAGAAACCATCCCATTTTTGCTACAAGAGCTTTATTGAACAATTTTATTCTTCTTATGCCCAAACCACCTTCTCTCTTTGGAGTGTAGACAATATCCCATTTAACAAGCGCCATTCTTTTCTTCTCTTCAACACTCGACCATAAGAATCTCCTTTGTATGATTTCAATCTTTATGGAAATGAAGGAAATAATGTTTAAGAGGGAGAGGTAGTAAACCAAAATGTTTTGTAATGAAGCTTTTAAAAGTTGAAGTTTCCCAGCAAAACTTAGCAACTTACCTTTCCAACTAGCCAGTTTATTTTGAATCTTTTCAACAATATAATTCCAGTACTTACTATGAGGTTTTCTTGAGATTAAAGGTAAGCCAAGATAGGTAGCCGACAGATCAGCTTCCTGGAAGCCAATGCCATTTATTACTTTATCTTTTATAGTCTAGCCAGTGTTAAAGAAATAGATCTTGCTCTTTTGGTAATTGATAAATTATCCTGAAACTATAGCATATTTATCAAGAACCTCTTTCCATTGTCTCACTTCCAAGATTGAGGCCCCCCCAAAAAGGATAGTGTCGTCAACAAATTGTTGGTGTGAGGCAGGGGGAGGGAAGAAGCAATACATAATCCTTTCAAATGTTTTATTAAAAAGTCGTCTCTGAATATTACGACCCAAAGCTTCAACAACAATTACAAACAGGTAAGGGGATAGAGGGTAACCCTGTCTCAGACCACAACCACAAGAAAAGAATCCTTGTGGAATCCCATTAACCAAGAAAGAGTACTTAGGAGTAGTGACACAAGATTTAATCAATTTGAGGAATTTCCTTTGAAACCAATTTTTTCAAAAACAAAAAAAAAAGGAAATTCCAAGAGATCCGATCATAGGCTTTAGAAATATCAAGTTTCAAAGCCATACCTAGTTTTTTGCTAAGGTCCATAGAATTTAACACCTCATGAGTATATATAGCAGTATCCAAAAATTTTCTTCCTTGAACAAACCCCTTCTGATTAACAACAATCATCTTATTCAACAATAATTTCAGTCTATTCACCATTATCTTAGAAAATATCTTATAAGTAGTGTTGCACAAACTGATAGGTCTATAGTCATTCATAGAAGCAGCCTCATTCGATTTAGGGATAAGCACTATAAAAGTGGTGTTCATTTGATTTAAGATCCTTTTGAATATGAAGAAATCCCTAACAGTATTGAAGATGTCGGTTGAAACAATATCCCAAAATTCCTGAAAGAAATTAGGAGGGAAGCCATCAGGCCCTAGGGATTTGCATGCTCCAAAAAAGAAAACTGCCTCCTTAACTTCTTGTATAGAAACAAATTTGGAAAAATCCTTTAAGCCCTATTCAAGAATGACATTTGGAATCACCTGCAGAATATCTTCCAAGTCAGAAATATCCACCATAGGCATTTCAAGAAAGTTTGAGGAAACAACTTCGCTAGCAAGATCCTCCTCCTTGTTCAGTCTTATTCCATTAGTAGTATCTAAGAATCTAATCTTGTTTCTACATCTGTGTTTTAAGGTGGATTGATGAAAAAACTTTGTATTTCTTTCTCCTTCCCTTGGCCATTGAATCCTTGATTTCTATTTCCAGAAAATCTCTTCTTTTTTATTTATTTTATGCCATTGAGATCTAAGGTCCCTTTCTTTGTTACATATATTTTCATCAACATATCCCATTTCCATCAGATCTTGAATCTCTTTAATTTTTAAGCAAAGATATTTTTTAGTGGTAAAAATATTCCCAAACGAATACATTCCAACCCTTAACATTTTCTTTGACTTTCTTTAGCTTCTGAGTTAGACGATACATGGGACTACCATCACAAGGAACATTCAACCATTCTTGAACAAAGGATTTGAAGTCTGGATGAAAAGACCACATTATTTCATATTTGAAAGGAAAATGTCCTTTAACAAGATTATCCTCCCACCCAAGTAGGAGAGCACTATGATTCGAGCCATTCCTGGGGAGAGTCGTAAGAGTGAGATTCTGCAAAATGTTAAAAATTTGATGAAACAAGGAAACAATCCAGTTTAACATGGATTAAATGATTACCTTTCCTTCTATTAGTCCATGTAAAAAGAGATCCATTCAAAGGGATATCCATAAGCCCCATAGAGTTGAGGAAACCCGAAAAATCCATCATGCTATCCAAGAAATCAATAAGGCCTCCACTTTTTTCTGAAAGATACAAAGGGGAATTAAAATCCCTTCCTAGCATCAAAAACTCTTCCTTTCTATTGATAATAATACCCTACAACAATTTCTAGAGATATAATTTGTCCATACGTAAGTTAGGACCATAAATATTAACCAGATTCCACTTGGCCGAGGTAATTAAATCATTCATAGAAACAATCAGACAATTTATGTTGTAAAAATTTAGCCCTTTAGAAAGCCTAGTAGGGTTCCAACAAGTCACAATCCCACCCGAGGCTCCTGTTAACACAAGGATTTGCACCTAAAGTTAAGTTGAATAACTTATTAAATCCTGTGCACATGGGACTATTCTCAGGCTGTGGGTGTCCTATGATGAGAATAGACCTCTAGGTTTTGGGCTGGTTCCCTTTGGATTTTCTTGTAAAACTGGTTTTTCTAACAGAGGTAAAGGATAAAAGGATAAAGTAAACATAAAACAGGAAAGAAGTAAGGTGATTCACCAATTGTCAAAAATGACTTGCAACTTTGATAAACTTACAAAAAACTCAATAAAGCTATGTGATCACAACTCAAAAACTTATGCCTGCATAAATGATTCTAAGGTAAGGCTTAAACTTATGCTAAGAGTAAGGAAAACAACAATGTTTTCACAGAATCCCTAAACATGAGGCTTAAAGCACAAACTGAGACTTGCACTATGACATAATATCTTATGCATTCAACATTGAAGGAATTGATAAAATAATGAAAGGATTCAATATTTAATCATGTAACTCACAACAATTACTAAAGAACACAGAAAAATAGAGAAGGAAATAAACTTCTTTATTGAGAAATAAGAAGCATCTGCATTACAAATCTGTAAATCTCACAAGAAAATGAGTTACAAAATGTGAATAATGCTCTCACAACAATCTCCAAATCAAGAACTAACCCCCAATAATGAAATAAGAGAAAGAATTATAGAAAGAGTCTCAAAATTTGAAATTGAATTTTGGCTCCAAACGCTGATCTGTTGTCAATCCTCTCCTCCAAATAAGGCATGCAATTGCTAACCAACTCCAGCAAGAGTTGTCAAAGTTTGAACAACTTTGTGGGTCGTATACAAAAGAAAATCCCTCCAAATTAGGCTCAAAACTGAATGTAACAAGCTGTCATATGCCTCAAAACACTCCTTGACTCAAGTCAAGTCAAACTGAACTCAAAACTGAAGTCCAATTCCTGATTTCCCTCCAAACTCCCCATCTTTACTCATGTTGGCATAACTTTCTCAATCATCTCCATGATTTAAGCAAGCTCTCAATGCTCCATTGAACTCTTTTGACCAAGTCTTTGACATTACAATAAAGGCACATTATTTTGCTTTGAAGATATCTTTTAATTTAAATGATTTATAATTATCAATTAAAATAAAGATTTACAATTTCAATACTTGTCTCATCACTTGAAAACTCTAATTTTGCATTTTATAATAACATTTATTTAAAAAATGATTTATAAATATCACTTTAAATAAATGTTTTACAATTGACTCTAAATGCAAAACAAAGACTTTTAAATAGATCAAAGGCATTAATTTTGCATTTTATAATAACATTTATTTAAAAAATGATTTATAAATCATTTTTAATAAAGTTTCAAATTTAATGCAAAATAATAGAAAAGTTTATAAGACATAGATGAGAGATTAAAAGACTTGGAGGAAAAAACCTAAGGAACAAAAGCCACAGCCATAGTGAAAGAATAAGGTTTAGCTTAAAAACTTTAAGGCAAAAGATTGCCTTCTCCAACGCATCCCTTAGGGTTATAACCCTAAAATGAATGATAAACATTCATTTCATTTCATTCTTTTGCTATTGGAAGAAGAGAGCCGCCATGGATGAAACCCCAACCATGTTTTTGCTGGTTTCCACTATATTTCGAGCCATTTTTTGAAGATTCTGGAAGATTTATGGCAGAAATACGAAGGTAAATAGACTTATCTCCAAATCTGGAGAATTTTCTTTGTCTTTGAAAGCTTTTGAAAGCTTAACAGGCTGCTGCCATCTACTATTTCTGATATTCTCTATGGAAATTTGTTTATGCTATTTTTCTTGACTTGGTCACCATGGTTTTACTCTTGGCTGAGCTTCTGTGGAGCTTTGAAATGAGGAAATTTCACAGCTTCCTTCTTTGTAGCTGGGTAAGTCTTTTTACCAGTCGAGCTTTTTATAGAAGTTCAACTTCTTTTCTTTTTTTATCAAAATCTTAAATCAAGTTCCATAAAGGTATAAAAGTAAACATATACTCTTATTTCTTCTATGTATCTGTTCTTTCAACCCTTTACATATTATGGCGCAACTCTATTAAGGTTTTTTGGGTATTGTTTAAGACTTCAGCCAAGCTCATTTTACATTCCTATGAATGCCATTGAGAGTATCTCAGAAATTTTACTCTTCTGGCTGTGGTTATGCATTTCTACATCTGGGCATTACTATTTTGCTGAACATTGAATAAAAGAATAATTATTCTTTGTCTCTGTGCATTTACCTCTCATGAGTTGGGCACAGCTATGTATCTCCTATATTGAGCTTTGAAATACTATTTCTTTTGCCATTCTTTTGTGTGGGTTATCCTTGAAATCTCATATAAGCTCAAGCAACTTCATTTTACTCACTTCCATGGCTGCAGCCATACACATTATGAGAAACATCTCGAACTCCTCTGCAATCTTTGTGATCATTCTGTGAAACTCCTCCATGTTGAAAGCACGCTACTGTTTATGATTTGATATGAACAAATCACTGCCTTATACTTCTGAGCATTCAACACCATATTGTAAAAGTTTTTTTTTTTAGAAAAAATGAAATAATGCTATCCAATTTACAGAAGATTATACAAACAAAGCAAAACACTTTTCAACCAAAAAGAGACACTGTTATTGCTGATTCTTCTGTGTAAGCAATGCTTATTGTATTTTCTGATGATGCCTCATGCTGTCCCTTTATTTTGGCTGACATAATCTTTGCTCTATGAAGATTTAAATTACATGATTTTTGAAAGAGACGTCATTTTTCCTGAAATTAGTCATTGTCTTAAACCTCTTTAAAGAAGATAAAGAGGTATTGTCCCTCTCTTTTCCTTATACAGATCATAAAGAAAGAACAATTTCTGTTCATTCTCAACCAATAGTGTTTTCATACTGCTTTGGGTGCTCAGAAGTTTTTATTTCCTTTGTTTGCCATATACTATACTTTGAATGATTTGCTTACCATCAAAATGCTCTCTCATTTACTGTTACTTGATAAAATCTAAATATGAATATACACTTGTATCCTTTGATGATGCTTTTATGAAAGTACGTGAATGTACTTAGCTGTTATATGAAGCTATCTTTTGAATTTCTACAAAACTCAATGTTGATATGATATTTATATTGCTGATACCACTATATGAGCTGAGCTCCACCCTTGTGGGAGCCTCATTTAACCCCACTCATATTGAAATTTGATGAATTCAACAACATTACTTTTCCTTTTTTTGCACATGAAACAAACAAGTTAGTAAAAAGATGGATCAATGTTTCTTTCCTGGTGCTCCACTTTTCTTTTTAACTGGTGAATGATTGATAAAACGTTCATTCCATTTCTGTTGGTAATGTAGGGATAAGATGAAATGTGATTCCTCATTGCTCTAACATCACCCCTCACAATTTTGTAGGTAAACTTTGGAGCTAGAGTTGAAATTGATGCTGGAGCTGAAAAAGATCAACGCAACTACGACAATGATTCGTCATTCTAGGCAATGACGAATCACCTTCTCACCTTATTGTTACATTACTTCCAGTTGTGTAATGCATGTTTTCTTTCATTCAACATTTGATTAAGAATCAAAACAGGCTACTCCCACAGCTTGTGTGGGATTACAAATCATTTTTCAATAAATCAATGTTCAAAAATATGTAATGAGTTATGTGTTTTCCTTGAACCCATCATTTACATAATATGAAATACATTGCAACTGCTTAAAACACGTATTTTGTGATCAATAAGAGATTTATTTCTGCTGTTAAATCTTCAATACCTTATACAAAACAATTGCTTCAGTTGAATGGTTCAGTCTGAATATTGTTTTCTTCAATGGAATTTGTTTATTTTCTGCTTTGTTGAACTGTTCAATCAGTTTAGTCTAAACTGTTGAATGATTTTACAAATCATTTGTAAACAAACCTTCATTCTGAGAACAAAAATTTCATTTGATGACTTGTAATAAAAATTTCTATACCCTAGCAAATAATTGCTTTTATGATTACTAATTTTAAGCAAGACGCTAAAAATTGGTAACATTTCTGGCGACCTCTCAGGGGTGTTTGCCTGCTAAACAAAAAAGGCCAGCTGCCTTGCTTATCCATTGGGCATGCAGTCTATTTATGTCTCTCTCAGACTCAAATTTTTTTACAGAATGACTTCTGTTGTAACTGCTTGTAACTTTGCTGTTATTAGTTACAGTCTCATGGGGTATATACTTGTTGTTGATGACATTGAAGTTCTACTTCATGTTATGAATAGGAAGTATCTATTTCATTGAACTATAGCTAGTAACATCAGATTTTAAGCTTATTCCTCCACCCAACAAAATTAAAGTAAACTGATAACTGTGCTAATCAACACTTAGAGGAAACTTTAGATACAACTAAACTATGTGCGGAAGCACTTATCGACATTTAGAACTTACTGAAATATGTACAGATTAGATCAATACCTCAAAAGCAATGCTTGAGGTGAATCCCATTCACTGGGATTGGCTCTACTTCACCATCCAACTTAGATAATTGGAAAGCATTATGTTGTTTCTTTTTAGTAATGATATAAGACCCACTCCACAATGCATCAAATTTGGAATGCTTTCCAGGTTTGATTTTGAATTCATCCGACTTTAGCACTATGTCACGTTCCTGGAACACTCTTGGAGATGCTTTTTTATCAAATGACCTTTTCATTTGAGCCTGATGTTGCTCAATCTTTTTCATTGCTTCAGCTCTGACCTCTTCAAGTTCAATCAGCAGTGCCAACCTTGCTATCATAGGCTCTTCTTCAATCATATCAAGCTGATTTACCAGATTAAGAGATGGTAGCTCAAGTGAAATAGGCAGCCTTGCCTCTTTTCCATACACAAGCATGTATGGGGAAAATCCAGTTGACCTTTTAGATGTAATTCTGTCAGCCCACAAAGCTGATTTTAGCTTGATATGCCAAACTCTCTGATTACCTTCCATAGTTCTCTTAATGATCCTCAAAAGGTTTTTATTAGTGGATTCAACCTATCCATTCCCTTGAGGATAATAATTCGAAGATGTATTCAGATATACATCATTTTTAACAGCCCATTCAGAATTTTAGTTCCTATGAAAGCAAGTGCATTATCTGAAACAATAGATTCAGGAACTTCAAACCTGGTTATCAACTCCTCATAGAAGTTTAGAACAACTATCTCATTTGCTTCTTTAAGTGCCACAGCTTCGGTCCATTTAGAAAAATAATTAGTGGCTGTAAGCACCCACTTATGGCCTGCACTTGATGGTGGGTTTATCACCCCAATGAAATCTAAGCCCCATTTCATAAAGTGTTGTTCAACTTGAACTGGCTGCAATGGAAGAGCTGCTAACTTTTCTTTTCCTACAAACATGGAACATTCTTTGCACTTCCTTATCCATGCATGAGCATCTTTGAATATGGTAGGCCAATAATAGCCTCCTTTCATGATTTTAAGAGCTGTAGCTCTTGGAGAAAAGTGTCCACCAGTTGGTCCTTGATGAAATTCATGTAATAACTTATCAACCTGATCAGCTTCAATACATCTAAGCAGTACACCATGAAAATCCTTTCTAAATAGTAAACCATTTAAGAGAACATAAGGTATTGAATGTAATCTAAAGTACCTTCTTTTATATTTAGTCAAACCAGGAGGACACTCACCAGTTAATAAGAAATGTGACATTTCTTTCACCGAACTTGTAGAAGTTACAGGTGCAGCAATTATTTCCTCATCTTGATGAGCTAAAACAACAGTTTCTTCTTCTTCTATATTGCTTTCATTATTCTCTGTAAGATATTCACAAAGACCTTTGCCTCTTATTAGCTTGGTAACCTTGATTTCAAGGTCATATTCCATTACTTTTTTCACCCAACTAGCTCTTTTGCTGTTCAGATCTTTATTCAGCATAAATTCTTTGACTGAAGCGTGAGCAACCAACAATTTAATTCTGTTATTAGACAACATATGTCTGAATTTCTTCAAACTCCTGATAACAGCTAAGACATGTTTTTCAACAAAGGAATAGTTAAGTTCATAGTCTTTAAGACCTTGACTGAAGAAAGCTATGGGCTACTCTAATTTTTGATCATTTTCCTGAACTAGCATGGCTGCAATATTATCAGTATTACCATATGCATACATAATGAGATCCTTTGAGAAATCAGGATTCAACAAAGTAGGAGCAGCTGCAAGTGATTCTTTAATAAGCTGAAAGCTCTTCTTTCCTTCTTTAGTCTAGCTAAAAGAAACATTCTTTTTTAGCATTGAAGTCAAAGGCACTAATAATTCAGCAATATCTGGAATGAATCTTCTTACAAAGTTGATTCTACCTAGAAAACTTTGAAGACCTTTTTTGTGTGCTGGTAAAGGAAGTGAAAGGATTGCACTTACTCTTTCTGGATCTATCGAAATACCATGTTTTGATACAATGTATCCAAGCAATTTACCTTCATGAACAACAAACACAGATTTCTTTGTGTTGAGAGAGACACCAAACTCTCTATATCTTTCAAAAATATTTCTTAAGTGATCAAAGTGTTCATTTGAATTCTTTGAAAAAATAGTTATGTCATCCAAATAAACTAACACTATCTTATACATCAAACCTCTGAAAGCCATATCCATAGCTTTCTGAAAAGTAGCTCCAGCATTAGATAAACCAAATGGCATCCTTTTGTAAGCCATTGTACCCCATTTAATTGTAAATGCTGTCTTAAACTGGTCTTCTTCCTTAACCAGGATCTGATTATATCCTAAAAAACCATCTAATAAAGAGAATCTTTCAGAACCAAAAACAACTTGAAGGATCTGTTCCATGGAGGGCAAAGGGTGACAATCTTTTAGGGAAGCTCTATTAAGATCTCTGAAATCAACACAAAGTCTGATTTTACCACTTTTCTTTCTCACAGGTACCAGATTGGATACCCAAGAGGTATGCTTAATTGGATAAATGATACCACTCTCAATAAGTTTATTCAACTCTTTGACCATGAGGGGCTCAATCTTGGGATTGAGTGGCCTCTGTTTTTGTCTCACAGGCTTGGCATTTGGTTCAAGTTCAATTGTATGCTGGGTAGTAGAAGGATCAAAACCTTTCAGATCTGAGTATTCCCATGCAAAGACATCATTGAACTCTTGACATAATAAAATAAAAGCATTCCTTTCTTCTAAAGTGCATACCTTACCAAGCTTTAAAAGCTTTTCTTTGAAGATTTCAACACCTTCATAATGATCTTCTTTAATCTGCAAACTGGCTTTCTCCTTTCTGACTAGATCATCTGTATTGAAAATAGACTCCAAAGTAACCAAGCCTTTGGGCAGTTTGTTGGTTTTCAGCTGTATGATCTGATCTTCGTACTGCTCTTTGAGTTTCTCTTGATTATCATTAGAAAACTCTACTTCTTCTCTCAAGAAATTGATAATCTGGTGGTCACTATCAAAAACTTGCCAATGTTCATTATTGTTAGGAATTGATGACCTAACAATAAATTTTACATACTGCTGTTCTCTTGAATTACTGATATCATTTGGAATATCATACTGAGCACCTATGGCTGCTAGTCTATCAACATGATTATTTTTAATTCTGGGAATTGACAGCAAATTAAATGCTTGAAAATATTCAATGAGATCCCATACTCTATGCTTATAAGACTTGAGGAGATCATTTTTAGTAGTATGGATACCTCTAACTTGATTAACAATCAGTTCTGTGTCACTAAAGACTTGTAAACAACAAATACCTCTCTTTTTTGCCCATTGAAGACCATGAATCAGAGCTTCATACTCAGCTGTATTATTGGTGCAGCTGAATGTGAACCTGAATGCAAAATAATACTTCTCACCAACTGGAGAAATAAGCATGCAACCAACTCCAACACGATTTCTACTCCTTGAACCATCAAATAATAGCTTCCAAACTTCATTTGTTTGCTGATCTATTTGTTGTTCAATACTTTTTTCTAGATTAGGCATAACAGAATCAGTTTCATGCATCATATAAATTCCTAAATTTACCTCTTCAAGTTGTTCATTTGAAGAACTCTGATCATTTTCTGCTGCCCAATCATCCAATATAATATCTGGAATGTCCTCTATTTGAGTAGTAGTCTCATTGGCAGCATTAATGTCTTCTTGATCAAACAAAGCAAAATTTACAGCAGCTGCTGCATTAACTACACTTGGATTATATGGTTCAATATGATTTTTAGCAACAGGCTCAGATTTGATAGTGACTTTGGTTCCATACCTGGTCCTAAATAACATATGAGACCAATCAAAGGACAAGTATCCTCCAATCTTAGCTTTGAAATCACGAGATAAACAGATTGCGAAGTATGGAGGCAACTCTATGACATAAACATCTTGAGGTATTGAAAAGTTTGGACATGCGTGCAATGTAAGACTCAGATTTTTAATAACTCCAACTGTTTTAACAGCAGTACCATCTAGTTGTACTACCCCTTTTTCTAATGGCTCATACTTAATTCCAAGCTTGTCTACAATTTGCTTGGGCATTACAGAACTGCTGGCCCCAGAGTCAATCATGCAGTTATGAACTAAATGCTAGCCAATAATTAATGAAACATAGAAAGGGGGTGGTTTAACTACCTTGGTAGGCTGTTCTTTATTTTCAGGTGAGTCATTAGTAAGCACAACCTTAGTAGGTTACTGATCAGACACATCATCAGACAAAGAAAAATTTGACAAAGCTTCATGTAAGAGATCCTTTTGTCCAGGAAGAGCTAATGAATCCCACATTGAAACACTAACATTAGTCTTCTTCATATGCTCTAAAATATTAAAATTACTAGAACTAACCTTCTGCTGTCCTTTATGAACAACAACATTCTTCTGAACTTGTGCTGATTGACCATGCTGATCTTTGCCAACCACAGACTGTGTTCTTGGCAGAACTTGACCATTCTGTGTAGCAGAAGATTTATTTTGTCCTTGTGAACTTGTAGAAGGATGGTTTTTGTCTCCATCAGTTTGCTGCCCCAAATCAACAACCCTTTTCTTACTTCTTGTATTGGCTGCTATAGGGTTACTTGACTGATTCTGATCATTATTGACCCCAAAAAACTCCTCACCTTGCCAGTTCATGAAAGTGACATATGGATTCCCTTGTTTTGCATGAGTGGAGAGCTGATCATGAGCCTCATGTGATGAATTCTTTGGAACAACATCACTACTTTGCACCATTAGTGCTTGATTAAGAATTCCATTGGAACAGGTAGATTGGTTATGTGGCTGATTACATGGAAAACACCATTCGTAATCAACAGCCATGTTATTTTGTATAGGTACTACCTCCTTAGATGAACTAGGAGCACTGGGGTTGTAAGGCTGGAAAGGCCTTTGATTGAAATTCCTTCTTTGAATATGAAAATTGGATTGATACTGAGCTTGGGAGGGGGCTTGGTATGGTGGTTGACTTTGCCGCTTCTTGATATTAACCAGCTCATTACCAAAGGTCTGTAAGGTCTTTTGAATATTCTGATTTTGCTCTTTTATGCTAACTAGTTCCTGAAACTGGTTAGGAATAGCATGCTCTTGAGCTGCTACTTGTGAATTAAAGGCTGGAAATGCAGGAACAACAACTATAGTAGGTGGTAAAACTGGGGTAATTGGCTGTATATCAGCAAAATAAGGCATATGAGGCCTAGGGGCTAACTTTCCAGCTTGAATTAAATTATTTTCTGCCCTAATAGCTATATCAAATGTTGCTGGTAATGTATCCCCTCCTAAAGACTGAATCAAAAGTGCAATTTCACTATTTAATGCTTTCAAATAGTACAAAAAGGCATGATCATTAGATGGCTTTACCGTGGCTGGAATTCGATTCCAGGTCTTTATGAACTGATAGTTGAAGTCCATCAAAAGTTCATGTGGTGCTCTCTTGATAGTAGTAAGCTGTTCCACCAGTGAAAGATGGTCTGATTTATCTTCAAACTGTTTGTTCAGCTTCTCTCCAAGCTGATCCCATGTTGTAATTGAATTCACTGGTAACCCTCTAAACCACTGAAATGCTTTACCCTTGAAAGAGGCTGCCAAGAGCCTTACTGCAACATCTTGCTCAATTATATGATGTAAACCACACAATGAAGCCACATCTCGAATGTGTTCAATGGCTATTGTGTGATCTTCACCAGTAAAGAATGGTAAAATTTTAAGGGCTGCAACTGGAATATCATTATGCTGGGCTAAATTCAAGGGGCTTCCTTGATTAAATGAAACAAAAGGCTGATTCCTAGGTGGAGGATGAGCCATATTGATGATTAATGGTGAAGTTGAACTACTGGAAATAATAGAATTAGCAGAAATTCAAACTGCAGAACTTACAAACAGTGGATTGTTGAAAGACGAAACAGGGCTTGTTGTTGTCCTAACAATTCTGGTACTTCTTGCTGGTAATTCTGAATGTTCTACAGACTCTGCTCTTGATCTTCTTTGATAACTTCTCATATGCTTCCTCACTAATACTGCTGAAACTGAGACCCAGAGTCGCCAAGTGTGAATTTTTTTCCTTCCTGAAGGCTGAAGACCACTGCTCACACTGTTACAGGAACAAAATAAGCTCTTCTTGAACTGATAAAACAGTGCAAGGTCCCACCGGGCGTGCCAAAATTGTTAACACAAGGATTTGCACCCGAAGTTAAGTTGAATAACTTATTAAATCCTGTGCACATGGGACTATTCTTAGGCTGTGGGTGTCCTATGATGAGAATAGACCTCCAGGTTTTGGGCTGGTTCCCTTTGGATTTTCTTGTAAAACTGGTTTTTCTAACAGAGGTAAAGGATAAAAGGATAAAGTAAACATAAAATAGGAAAGAAGTAAGGTGATTCACCAATTGCCAAAAATGACTTGCAACTTTGATAAACTTACAAAAAACTCAATAAAGCTATGTGATCACAACTCAA
Source organism: Sequoia sempervirens (assembly GCA_007258455.2). NCBI lineage: Eukaryota > Viridiplantae > Streptophyta > Pinopsida > Cupressales > Cupressaceae > Sequoia > Sequoia sempervirens. Next base: position 1,203,569,253 of record VDFB02271358.1, on the reverse strand, counting down.
AAACTTATGCCTGCATAAATGATTCTAAGGTAAGGCTTAAACTTATGCTAAGAGTAAGGAAAACAACAATGTTTTCACAGAATCCCTAAACATGAGGCTTAAAGCACAAACTGAGACTTGCACTATGACATATCTTATGCATTCAACATTGAAGGAATTGATAAAATAATGAAAGGATTCAATATTTAATCATGTAACTCACAGCAATTACTAAAGAACACAGAAAAATAGAGAAGGAAGTAAGCTTCTTTATTGAGAAATAAGAAGCATCTGCATTACAAATCTATAAATCTCACAAGAAAATGAGTTACAAAATGTGAATAATGCTCTCACAACAATCTCTAAATCAAGAACTAACCCCCAATAATGAAAGAAGAGAAAAAATTATAGAAAGAGTCTCAAAATTCGAAATTGAATTTTGGCTCCAAAAGCTGATGTGTTGTCAATCCTCTCCTCCAAATAAGGCATGCAATTGCCAACCAACTCCAGCAAGAGTTGTCAAAGTTTGAAAAACTTTGTGGGTCGTATACAAAAGAAAATCCCTCCAAATCAGGCTCAAAACTGAATGTAACAAGCTGTCATATGCCTCAAAACACTCCTTGACTCAAGTCAAGTCAAACTGAACTCAAAACTGAAGTCCAATTCTTGATTTCCCTCCAAACTCCCCATCTTTACTCCTTATGTTGGCATAAATTTCTCAATCATCTCCATGATTTAAGCAAGCTCTTAATGCTCCATTGAACTCTTTTGACCAAGTCTTTGACATTACAATAAAGGCACATTATTTTGCTTTGAAGATATCTTTTAATTTAAATGATTTATAATTATCAATTAAAATAAAGATTTACAATTTCAATACTTGTCTCATCACTTGAAAACTCTAATTTTGCATTTTATAATAACATTTATTTAAAAAATGATTTATAAATATCACTTTAAATAAATGTTTTACAATTGACTCTAAATGCAAAACAAAGACTTTTAAATAGATCAAAGGCATTAATTTTGCATTTTATAATAACATTTATTTAAAAAATGATTTATAAATCATTTTTAATAAAGTTTCAAATTTAATGCAAAATAATAGAAAAGTTTATAAGACATAGATGAGAGATTAAAAGACTTGGAGGAAAAAACCTAAGGAACAAAAGCCACAGCCATAGTGAAAGAATAAGGTTTAGCTTAAAAACTTTAAGGCAAAAGATTGCCTTCTCCAACGCATCCCTTAGGGTTATAACCCTAAAATGAATGATAAACATTCATTTCATTTCATTCTTTTGCTGTTGGAAGAAGAGAGCCGCCATGGATGAAACCCCAACCATGTTTTTGCTGGTTTCCACTATATTTCGAGCCATTTTTTGAAGATTCTGGAAGATTTATGGCAGAAATACGAAGGTAAATAGACTTATCTCCAAATCTGGAGAATTTTCTTTGTCTTTGAAAGCTTTTGAAAGCTTAACAGGCTGCTGCCATCTACTATTTCTGATATTCTCCTTGGAAATTTGTTTATGCTATTTTTCTTGACTTGGTCACCATGGTTTTACTCTTGGCTGAGCTTCTGTGGAGCTTTGAAATGAGGAAATTTCACAACTTCCTTCTTTGTAGCTGGGTAAGTCTTTTTACCAGTCGAGCTTTTTATAGAAGTTCAACTTCTTTTCTTTTTTTATCAAAATCTTAAATCAAGTTCCATAAAGGTATAAAAGTAAACATACACTCTTATTTCTTCCATGTATCTATTCTTTCAACCCTTTACATATTATGGCGCAAATCTATTAAGGTTTTTTGGATATTGTTTAAGACTTCAGCCAAGCTCATTTTACATTCCTATGAATGCCATTGAGAGTATCTCAGAAATTTTACTGTTCTAGCTGTGGCTATGCATTTCTACATCTGGGCATTACTATTTTGTTGAACATTGAATAAAAGAATAATTATTCTTTGTCTCTGTGCATTTACCTCTCATGAGTTGGATGCAGCTATGTATCTCCTATATTGAGCTTTGAAATACTATTTCTTTTGCCATTCTTTTGTGTGGGTTATCCTTGAAATCTCATATAAGCTCAAGTAGCTTCATTTTACTCACTTCCATGGCTGCAGCCATACACATTATGAGAAACATCTCGAACTCCTCTGCAATCTTTGTGATCATTCTGTGAAACTCCTCCATGTTGAAAGCATGCTACTGTTTATGATTTGATATGAACAAATCACTGCCTTATACTTCTGAGCATTCAACACCATATTGCAATTTTTTTTTTATAGAAAAAATGAAATAATGCTATCCAATTTACAGAAGATTATACAAACAAAGCAAAACACTTTTCAACATAAAAGAGACACTGTTATTGCTGATTCTTCTATGTAAGCAATCCTTATTGTATTTTCTAATGATGCCTCATGCTGTCCCTTTATTTTGGCTGACATAATCTTTGCTCTATGAAGATTTAAATTACATGATTTTTGAAAGAGACGTCATTTTTCCTGAAATTAGTCATTGTCTTAAACCTCTTTAAAGAAGATAAAGAGGTACTATCCCTCTCTTTTCCTTATACAAATCATAGAGAAATAACAATTTATGTTCATTCTCAACCAATAGTGTTTTCATACTGCTTTGGGTGCTCATAAGTTTTTCCTTTGTTTGCCATATACTATACTCTGAATGATTTGCTTACCATCAAACTGCTCTCTCATTTACTGTTACTTGAGAAAATGTAAATATGAATATACACTTGTATCCTTTGATGATGCTTTTATGAAAGTACGTGAATGTACTTAGCTGTTATATGAAGCTATCTTTTGAATTTCTGCAAAACTCAATGTTGATATGATATTTATATTGTTGATACCACTATATGAGCCGAGCTCCACCCTTGTGGGAGCCTCATTTAACCCCACTCATATTGAAATTTGATGAATTCAACAACATTACTTTTCCTGTTTCTGTGGTTGCTGAAATCTGTATTTACCTCAAATATCCAAACTTAGCAAATGAAGTAAAAAAAAACTAAGCAAACCCTATGAAATATTGAATCTTGCTTCATAATGCAATCAAAACATCAAAACATCAAATGAACTAAATGAAAGCATAAACAATAATCAAACTCTATCTCATATTGGATTGGTGCTTCTATGGAAAGAAGCCCTTTCCCAATCCTTGCTTAAGCTTGATGAATGATGAAATTGCTATGAATATGATATGAAGATGGTGTGGACAAAATCAATTCTCAAATGAAGAGAGTGACTTTGCATCAAGTTGTGGAGAGATTGATGGAGATTAAGGCCATAATTTATAGATTTTCTTGATGAGAGATTGGCCAAATGGGTGAATGTGGGACTAAAGATCCACCAATGAGAAGAGGCCACTTGTCAAGTGGTGATAGGCCAATGGATGTGCAAGATTTGGGAAGTGTGCCCATGAGAGGGAGAAATTGAATTCAAATTTGGCAATAAATTTAGAGAGGGGACAAGAAAAAGAGCAATAAATGCAATGTTGGAGGGACAAATCAACTTGTCATGATTTTCAAACTTGAGGGCCATGTTGAGTGAAAATGAGGATTTAATAAATCAATAAATTGATTTATTTGTGCAAGTGGCTAAATCTAGAGAATGCAAGTGGGTGGGCTAGGTTAGGCTAATTAGAATTAGGTTAGCTTAATGATGATTAGGTGAGTTTGACTTTTAGGACTTGGATATTTGATTTATTTAAATCAGAAAAGGATGGAAATGACCTTTGAGATTTTAATTAAATAAAGTTTGATTTATTTAATTAGAGGATGATGTGAGCCTTTGATTTATTTAAATGCATAACCTTAGGACTAAAGACCTGACTTTCCTAGCGAATGGATTTGCTGCGTTTGATTTATTCAATGAGCGGATGACTATGCATAATGCTAATTTTGCGTGTCTACATTTTGCCCCTCTTTGAAGCAAACTTGTTGCGTTGGTTCAAAGAATAAACTTGCCGTGATCAAAATTAAAAAATTCCTGATTTTTCGGATGCCCCAGCGGAAAGAAGTACACTGGTACATTGCCCCCTCGAGAGATCGAGTGAAAAAGATTCGATTTGAGGGTCGATCGCGATAAAGAGGTTCAAAACGGATGGTTATGGATGATGATGCAAATGAGATGGTTTTAAGATGCTTAGAATAACAAATCTATATTATCCTAAACAACTTAAATGATGATATGATGTGAGATGGATGAGATGAATGATGTGATATGCTATGATTATGCAACGGATGATTTATGCAGATGCTTAGATTAACAGATCTATATTATGAGGATGATATGCATGTGAGATGATATGCAAAATATTGATGGTTTGCAGATGCAGGATGGATGCACGATGGATGTATTGGCGATGCCTTGGTGATGTTATGTTAGCGCCGAAATGAGATGATGACAAGAGGATCCAAAAAGTCCATGATCTGACAAGACTTTATTAGAGATGATGATGATGATAGATGATGATGATGATGATAAATGATGATGATAAATGATGATGATTTGCTTATCAAGGATTGGGATTTTAAAAGGGCTACTTACCTTATGTTTGATTACACATGTAGGTACGATGCATCAAGGTATAAAGAACCAGGATGGCGTTGTACCTAGTGCGATGGACTTTGACTCGACAAACAGATAGGAGTGTTCTTGTTCACACTTGACATATGGAAACTTTGCTAGGACGTACCTAACAAAGCAAGTATTCACCAAGTTATTTTACAAGAACGTCCAACAAGAATAGCAAACAAAAGATAATGATCGTTGCCCCATTCCTATCTCTCTAAATCCCTCGCGATATCATTGAGAGGTCCTTGGAATGAGCGCAATAAGATAAATCAAAAGAAAAAGACCAAGCACAAACAAGTTGATGTTCTTCAATACCGCTAACCAAAAGGGAATGTGTTTTTAAGGATAAGAACCGAAACTTATTGCCAAAAGATAATGCCCATTGTAGGAAGGATACATCCTAGGACATGTTAGTGGATGGTGGCACGTCATTTCGTTTATCCAAAGTGTTCTTTATGATAAATAATGCCCCTTGTAGGAAGGATTCATCCTAGGACATGATGTTATCAGATGATTGATATGGGACTGTTTGGATGATGGACTATCGACACAAAGACTTGACCAACTTGTTTACGTACTGACTGAGACTTGAGACTTGGCGCTTTTGAGTTTTACTTTTAACCTGCTAGACTTGTTTCTAATTGTTTCACCAAAGGTTGAGGATGACGATCAATTTATTATGAATGGTGTTTATTGGGGTGCAAGCGAGATGAGGCGGATGGATTTTTCAAATATTTGGATGTTTTGATGTTTTGCAATGTTTTGAGGCTGTTTTTGGTATTTTTTGAGATTTTCAAATGTTTTGATTTTTGATTTTTCAAATGTTTTGGGATTTTCTGAGATTTTGACCAAGATACTAACCTAAAGACCTATCCTAGGGGCCTCGGGGGCTAATCAAAGATGAGCCTTTCCTACGTTTAAGCTCAGAGATGACGTAGTTCGGATACCAATGTTTTTGACATTTTTTATTTTTTTATTTTTTGAGTGTTTTTGGATTTTGATATGTTTTGGATGTTTTTGGATTTTTTCGCATGATTTTGACGATTTGGATATGGATGTGTGTGATGATATCAGTTCTCTATTTTGGGATTTTGCTAAAAACCAAGCTAAGGTTGATTGATCAGATCGATGGATTGATGATGATGATGATAACATTGTTGAGGATACACAACAATGCAAGGATTTGATTGATCAAGATTGACAACGATAACATTGTTGAGGATGCACAACAATGCAAGGATTTGAATGATGAGAATTGATGATGATAACATTGTTGAGGATGCACAACAATGCAAGGATAGTGTTAAGCAACACAATGATATCCCAAGATGATGATGGGTTGATCGGATTTGATTGATTAGGATTGTTGATGCTTGATTTGAAACAAAAGATGTTTGGATGATGTGATGTGATGTTGACATGCAAATTAGATGCGACTGATATCAATTGTTTTGATTGATGTTCGATGTTCGATGAAGCTTGATAAGGAACGTCTTCTCGTCAAAATATGCCATGGACTAGTGATTTGGATTTTGGATCACAAATGCTTTGACCAATTTGATTTTACATTTTCCAATGTTCAGATCACAACATAAGTTGGAGGCCATAGACCAAGATTTATTCTTGAAGCGAGATGTACATATTTGCCTCCAGTGTCTAGCAATGTATGAAATGCGATGGGTGGATGCTTGGATAGGTGTATGGATGGATGGATATGGTAAGTACGCCAAGAATGCCAAGGATTATCTTGCGATAAGATAAGGTGTTCAAATAACGAAAGCTCATTGGATAATGCTTCATGGTTCCGATAATGTTGCATAGGATAGGATCAATGAAAATGACCCATGTCAAGATGTTTTACCGTAAGCAAGCATAAAGTGTGCACCAAAATTTTTCAAGATCAAGATGACTTGGACTATGGATGCAAACATATGCACATGGATGAAAACGGATTGGATAAATGGTTTATGGATGAATGAATTTATTATGGCTGAGATGGATGGAATGTTGGCTTTATTATGGATGGGATGAGATGCTTTCACCTGAAGTGGCACACATAGATGCTCGATTCCACACATGACGCCTGTTTACCAGGTTTTCGTCATGGTCTTTCCCAAAGCGCCACCGTAGTGGTTTTCACTAGAGGACGATTTTTTTCTTTACTATTTTCAATCCTTTTTCTTATTTTTTTGGATTTTCATGATTTTTTGATTATTTTGGATTTTTCTGAAAGATTTTAAGCTCATGTTGAATCACAAGGTGTTGCTGATGTAGATGCCCCTATCATGATGTGCCATCGATATCCTGCCTGAAGGAGCTGCTTTGCTAAGATACGTGCACTTGAATGCAACTTTTGGGATTCTTGATCTGCTTTGTTGATACCGGAGTTGACTTTGTCTTTGTGCGCACATCGCGATAGATTGCCTTCTGAATCCTTATGATGAAGGGTTGTTGCCAATACACGGTGAATGTAAGAATTGGATATTATGCGTGGAGGCGTGGATGGAGTGTGTTTAGGGTAAGAGATGGATTGGTTGACAGTTTGGAACCTTTGACTCTCCAAACTTGGGACGATGAGCAATGATGGGTGGATACGAAAGTGTGGGTGGAATTAGGACCAACTGCTTGATACACTTTGTACGTCGCTTGAAAAGCCTGCTTTTGCTTTTGTGGACATCCTTGATGGATACTTTTCCCTCTTTTATCTTGCCCCATAGTTTCTTTGACTGATGGAGTTTGATAGGGATAATCTTTCTTTGTACTTTTTGGTATCCACTTGTATTTGATTTTTCCTTCATGCTTGGCTTATTTTTCTTTGATAATGTTCTTTATACTTTGATTTAACACTTTCCTTTGGTGTTGGTCCCAATTCGTGGATGGGGTGATGGGTGGATGAAGATTCATGGCGTGGTTGGTTGTAGTATTGACACTAGTTTCATCATAAGGACTCTTTGTGCTCCCTATGTTGATGTTTGCTTGAGACGAAGTTTCCCCCAGTATTATGGAAGTAATACCTTCATGACTTGATTCTGCCTGTTCCGAGAGCTTTTGTTTAGAATGAATTCTCTGATAAACGACCATCGTAGGTGACGTTTCAATTTGTTGCTTTGCTAACTCTGGATGTTCTATCTGACTTGTTTCTTTGAGCGGATAATGTTGGATATCTTTATTCATGATGTCCTCAATCTGAGTTTGGGACATATTTGATCCTGATGTTGACAACTCCGTTTGATTGTAGGAGTTAAGAATCTGCTCTTTTTGTGTAACAATTTTTTTTTCTAGATGAAGATCATCTACGTCTCCATCCATAGAAAGCATCTCATGGGTAGATGGAGGAGTATGTGCTACATGGATATGATCATCTTGCATAGATAGGAGAGTGTCTATTAGATCATTGTAATATCTTGTAGATACGAATTCTTGATCTTGAATGATATCGGAGTTGCTTTCGACATGCTTTGGATAAGGTTCTTGACATGGATCAGTTTCAAAGGATGAATCACTTACAAAGGGTTCTTGGATGTCGTCATTAGACATGGCAAGTGGTTCAATATCCTCAAGTGTCGAGTTCAACATTCCTTCAGTATCTGTAACCATGAGGTCGAAGGATGTCAATGTCTTGGAAAGGACCATTGCTAGACCTTGGTGAAAGATTTTGATCATGCTTTGGAATAAATTCTTGAGATATGTCCTCTAACTCATAAGGCAATGTAGAGACATTTTCAACATGATCATAGGTCAACGAATCGTGCATTATGTCAATAGGATCAAATAATCCCAACACTCCTTGAAACAGATCACTAAAAAGTGGCTCTTGATGTATGGTGAATTGATCATCGGATGGGTTGGAAACATCTTCAAGGTGCTCATCAATGGAGAGATCTTGATCGTTGTTTTCAACAATTGTGGTGAAGAAGTTTCCAATGTTTTCAACCATAGGGTCAAATTATGTTGACATTTCTTGAATTGGATCATTGTTGGTTGGTGGATTTTGATCATGATTGGAAACTGACTCTTGACCTATGTTGATTTGATCTTTGGATGAAGTAGACATAGCTTCAAGGTGCTCAGTGATGGATTGATCTTGATCCTTGTTCTCAAAAATTGTCATTTTTTTGTGTTTGTGCTTGTGTTGGTTGGGTAGCTTGAGATTGTTGAAGCGCTTGTTGGTAGGCTTGATGTGCTTTTAGTGCGATGCTACGATATTGACTTATTGCACTTGGTTTTGGTGGTAGTGGTGGTGTATTTGGAATCGTGTTGGATGCAGTGACAAGTGGTTGAGATACACTTGGAGCGATCGTGAGGGTGGTTTTTGGAATGATCGAAGTGATAGGGATGGTTGGAATGAACGAGGTGATAGGCCCTTGGGAGACCATATTTTGATTGGTTGGGATCATCATTGTTGCTTGATTGAATACCATCTGTTGGTGCGATGTCGATGGTATATTCAAAGGTTTTGATGTGATGGCTTGATTGGTGTTAGGTGGATTGATTTGGATGGAGTGATTGGTGCTAGGTAAGGGGGGAAGCCCTAAACCAAGGAATGATGTTGATATGGGTAATGGTGGTGGAGATGTCTCTTGGCGTAATGACTCAACTATTTTGGTAAGAGTAGCAATTTGATCTAGCCAAATTTGTTCTTGATTTTGATCTTGACTCCTTTGATATAGTTGATTTGGCTTGTGTTTAAGTAGATTTGGAGTGTGTACTTGTGTTTGATTTTGGACAATGTTTTGATTTGGGATGACACTCAGATTTGGCATGATAGGTTGAAATTGAACATTGTTGTGATTGGGAATCATATTGCCTTGATTTAGGTAACTTTGATTTTGCATGGTGTTACCTTGACTTGGAGTCATTAACATCTTGTTTGGATTTTGAACAATATTCGTATGATTTGCAACCATATTTATCCCAAAGTTTGCTAGATTCATGTTTTGAAAACTTGTACTTGGTACATTCTCATTTGGCTTGTAGGGATTTGGTGGGATTGCATTGTTCATTTGAAGGCTCATGCTTTGATTGTTCGGTTGACAGACTTGTAGGTTTGGATTTAGATCTACCATTGGGAAATGTGTTCCAATCTTTGATTTGGGCATACTCACACTTGTTGTGCTATTGACATTTGTAGAAGGTAATGATCCCATGTATGGATTATATAAGTGTGAGTGTTGAGAATCAATTGACGTTGTAAGGCTTTGATAACTTAGTTGACTTGGGTTATTCATGATGTATGGATCAATTCTATATTTCATGTTCCTCTTGTGTTTTGACCTTGTTGCAAAAGTGACCTCTAAGGTTCTTAGGACCAATGATGAGATGAAGGATGGAAAGTGTAAATGATGAGTGATGAACGTTTAGGGACTTTGGATCAATGCTAGACTTAGTGTTTGATTTTGGTTGGTTTGATTTGGATAATGAACTTGTAAACCCTAAGATGTAAGATGTTATCTTAGGATGAACTCATTCAAAGGATTTCTGATTTAATTAAATGTATGAGAAAGGATGCATCCCACACACCTAACTAAACGAGGTGATTTTGATTTTGATGATTTACCTAAGTCCAGAATGATGTTTCCAAAAGCTCTAAAGTTGTTTGTGGGATGAAGATGATAAATGTTCGGATGGATGAAGTGTTTGATGTGATCCTAAATGAACCTAGGAAGGACTTGTTTACTAGGCCAAGATAGTGAAGAACATGCCTTTCTCTAAGAGTAATTCAAAATAAAAAAGACCAATGTTTGCATGAAAACCATATGAACAAAAGATGCCAAGCACATATGTGGGGTCCAATTGATTTAATCTTTGCTTAATGGATTCTTTTTACCACAAACACGCTCTTGATTAGATGTTGAATCTAGATGTCTAATGTCTCAACTTTCCCCTTATCTCGCAAAGTGTATTATGCGAAAACCACAAAAATTTGAGACAAGAGTTACCTATTGTTGACCTTAGTAGGAGCAAATTGAGATGAAATCCAAATGCTTAGAAGCCTCTAAGGATACGAATCCCAAGGGCAAGCAATAACATGTGAATTTGTTCAAGGATATTTGCCTCTCCTAAATGGTTTGCAGTTTTGATGATTTGTTGAATGTTGGTTTCCCAATGTTTTCGATTAAAGCACTGTGTTTTCAAACAATGTAACATCCTAGCTCAATTGGTACGTTTTTCTTAGTGGGCTTGCCTCCTGCCCTTCGTAGTAGAAGAGATGATTTTACATGCAACCAAGGATAAAATATAAAGGTATGTTAAGAATGAAGTCTTAACCTCTATATTTCAACCAAGATCGGACATGGCAAGTAACTTCTTGGAATCTAAGTTCCAATGCACCACTTTGATAAACTCGTTGGATGGACTGGTTGGAAACTACAAACAAGGTTCTTAATGACACAACATCGGGGACATGGCACCTTGCGAGCGTCCAGCAAGCCACTAAAGGCTTTAATCAATCCTACTAGGGGCTCTTATACGTTTTACGGTAGTACCCCGTTCTGAAAGACATTGTACGGCTAAGGCCTACATACCATGAGGACTTGACAGTTTAGTCTTATCCATTTATATACCGGCCTGAATGAAAAACCGGTTGGAGTCGCCTTCGATTTCTCCTTTCGGATGTGTCTCTTAGGAAGGCCCCTCTAAAGGTAAAAAATAGTGAGCAAGCACATCCGTAGTTCGATTGACCTTCGTTTAGAAAACAAAGGGAGACCACACGTGATATACCTAACTCACACTCGCAAAGTGTTTGTTCAATTTTAAAACCCAAATCGAAGTGTGTATGGGCAATTATTTACGCAAATTAATGTCACCAAAAGCCTTTTGATTCTCAAGATCGCCGTGAGGCGCGAGAGAAGCACATACGTCTTTTGGTGATATTACTTTGTGTAAATAATTACAAAACAATGAAAGCACACATTCATTTTATCCTTCAAAGCAATGGTTTGATTTGTTTTAAGCACCAAAGGAAAGATGAAGATTGCTTGTTCAATTTTAGCCCAAATTGAAATCTAGTAAGTATCTAAGCTTTAATTTTAACCCTTTGCAAATGAAAAATCAAAGTGTTCTTTTTAGACCCAAACAAAAGTTAGTGTCCTAAAAACGAAAGATAACAATTTCGTGAAGAAGTGTTAAACAAACACTTTGATTTTTCAAAATGATCTCCTCATTCCTCTTCTTTTCGTTTTCCTTCGTTAGCCTTCTCCTTGCTTTCCTTCGTTTGTACCTTTGTTGTTCTTCGTTTTCTTTTGTACCTTTGTTTGTACTTTTTTCGCTCCTTCGTTATCCTTGTACCTATTAACATAAATAAAAGTTAGGCATGTATGGTAAAATGATAATAGTATATACAAGAAATGCCAACTATTTGAAGGAATCCTTTTAAGAGAAGGGTAAAACAAAATTGGCTTTTGATAAGGGACTTGAATAATAGATGCCAATGTATTTTCAGCTTACCCCCTACCTTCAAAAAGGAATAATTGATTTGAAAATCTCATCAACCCAACATCAATCATAGACTATCAATAAAAATAAAAATTCCCTTTCTTAACAACCAACTTGCAATATTAAGAGCCCGTTTAGACCCTATCTTTATAAAAAGACAGCACAGTAATTGCAATTAGCTTGAAGGCAAGTTTAGGTTGCTTCCCATAGCGACCATAATCTGCACAAATGAAAAAAGTTTAGATCTACAAAAATCTTATTAGATTTGTCATTTGTCCTTAAAGATTTGTAAAAGGCTGTCAGATTTTGTTGTGATAGTACCAATGCTCACTAAAAAAACATCGACTACACCTAGGCCAGACATTGGATTTTGCTTAATGCTTTCTTCTTATACATCAGCGCCTTAATGACAAAAATTGTGATAGCATAGAAAAAAAGAAGAGAAGATCAGCAATAAGACAGATAGGAATGATGGCGATATTTAATGTAGGAACTTTATGAACTCAACAGCAAAAAATAGAATAAAGGTAAAATAATCTCTACTGTGTTGTGATGGGACATGATTTGCATATGAGCCTCTCTAAATTTGGTGCGCAACAACTTCTTCTTATAGAGCGAAGCAAGTCACATCAGCCACTCTATGGATAACATTTTAATAATTGATTTGGCATCTGTATTCTTCAAGATATGGTCCGATTAGGAAAAGTCACTATCCAAAGATAAAATAAAAAGGTCAAATGACTCTCTAGTTGGCTTCTATTGATGGCGCTAGTTTCCTGCTTTATGATTGGATTAAGCAGTTTCCTTGTGCCATTGCGCAGGTGCATGACAGAACTCCATACTTTCTGTCAGAAGGAAAAAATAAACTTTTGAGCAAATACCTTCAGTGAGTGAGCAAAACTGCGCCCAAATTCCTTTGTTTGAAAAAAAAAACTTCAAAGTCAATACCATTTGAGGATGAATAACAAATTAGATGTTTTTAATCAAATGCAAATATATATTCACTTTGTTCCCTGCTTTCTTCACATTTTTCGCAATTGTTCATTCTTGCAGCAAGAGAAAGATGACCTCAGAACTTATTACAGTTGTGGATGACATACAGTTCCCCAAATCAATTTTTTTTGTCTCCATCTTCCAAGCCCTTAAACATCCCTGGATATGGAATCACTGACATATATATCTATTTCCTGCAAATCAAACTCACGGCCATTGGGGGCTATGTGGATTCCAAAATGGCTTTGCATTTGCAGGTGTGGAAAGGAAAGGCTACAGCCGAGCTCTTGGCAGATGATTCAAATCCTACGATCTTCCATGCCCCTCTCAAAAGTGATAGCCCGAAACTCTCTCTGTTCTTCCTGGCTTTAAAGAAAACGTCCCATCGAGCTAGCTTTGTAAATTGTGGGTGCAGATTCTTGCAGGCCTTTTCAATGTTTGTACTTATCTCTTGACATCGTATTCTTAAATGATACAAAATTCCAAATTATAAGAATAGAGGGATCACACAAACCTTTTGAAAAAATTCCTAAAAGACATACCTTGTACTGTATGCACAGACTAGACTCGTTGGAAAGACTAACTTTCAAGAAAATGATATTAGCATGTGAAAAGAAATACCTGCGCCCAAAGACATATTGACATAGTAAAAATGAACAAATCAGAAGCCTTTCAGAATGACATTGATCTAATCGACAACGATGAAAAAAAAAGAAAGGAATCTGCTAGACAACTGTTAGGTATTTATTGTATCATCTGTCAATAAATATAGGTCCTATAATTGACTTGGACATAATTATAAAAAAAATAGCAAGGACGGCTATTCAATTAGCTGTTGAAAAAGGCTATAGATCATAACATTTCATCCAACAAAAAAGGCTGTCACATGGTTTAGTTCACTAAGATTCATTGATTCGTTTAAAATATGCTACATGCTGCACCGCATAGTCAATCAAGATTTGAATGCCTTCAAAAGTTTAAATTTTACCTGTTGTTCTTCAAGGAATTAAGTACAGGACTTAAAGAGTGTAGAGAATACACTTTATTGATATGAGTTGCTTCAAATGTCCATCACCTCCAGCCTACCAAAAAAAAACAAATGCAACATTCTTGGCAAAAATTTCATTCTTTAGTATCTCAGCTTGGCAAATGAAGGTAGTAGGGCATTTCTAGAACCAAGACTTAACTTAATGCTCAACAAAAGAGAATAAAGGCAGCGCCCAAAGACTTGGCTGCTAGTTTGAAAAGAAACAAAAGACTTTGTATCTCTATTCAAAGTATTAGTCGATATTTCATTTAAAGCACAGTAAAAAATGCGTGGTTAGTGACAGTAGCTAAGCACTGAGTGCCAAGATTGAAGTCTGATTGATCAGAAACTAGACAATAGAATCCAATCTTAGTCAAGTTAAGCACAAAGAAACATTGGTAAACTTCAGAATCTATCAGCGCTTCAAATCTAGCATATGTGTCTAGAAATGTAGGAAAAGACAACCGTTATGAGTTAGAAATGAAATCAAATATGATCAGGATATTTATTGCAGCTAGATAGTACCAAGAAACCACAGACTTTTGGCAACCAAATATTATCAGACAAAACAGAGCACCCATTGAAGTAACTCAGAAAATGTGTAATATTACAAAAGAACTAGATCCAAAATCAAGGAAACCACTATCAAAAAGGAAATTTGTTATCTTTGAAGACAGAACGAAATAAAATACAGCAAAATGATAGAGATCCAGAATCTTTACCTTTTCCTTTGCCCTCCTTCTAGCGCCAAAATGTGGTTGCTGAAATCTGTATTTACCTCAAATATCCAAACTTAGCAAATGAAGTAAAAAAAAACTAAGCAAACCCTATGAAATATTGAATCTTGCTTCATAATGCAATCAAAACATCAAAACATCAAATGAACTAAATGAAAGCATAAACAATAATCAAACTCTATCTCATATTAGATTGGTGCTTCTATGGAAAGAAGCCCTTTCCCAATCCTTGCTTAAGCTTGATGAATGATGAAATTGCTATGAATATGATATGAAGATGGTGTGGACAAAATCAATTCTCAAATGAAGAGAGTGACTTTGCATCAAGTTGTGGAGAGATTGATGGAGATTAAGGCCATAATTTATAGATTTTCTTGATGAGAGATTGGCCAAATGGGTGAATGTGGGACTAAAGATCCACCAATGAGAAGAGGCCACTTGTCAAGTGGTGATAGGCCAATGTATGTGCAAGATTTGGGAAGTGTGCCCATGAGAGGGAGAATTTGAATTCAAATTTGGCAATAAATTTAGAGAGGGGGCCAAGAAAAAGAGCAATAAATGCAATGTTGGAGGGACAAATCAACTTGTCATGATTTTCAAACTTGAGGGCCATGTTGAGTGAAAATGAGGGTTTTAATAAATCAATAAATTGATTTATTTGTGCAAGTGGCTAAATCTAGAGAATGAAAGTGGGTGCGCTAGGTTAGGCTAATTAGGATTAGGTTAGCTTAATGATGATTAGGTGAGTTTGAATTTTAGGACTTGGATATTTGATTTATTTAAATCAGAAAAGGATAGAAATGACCTTTGAGATTTTAATTAAATAAAGTTTGATTTATTTAATTAGAGGATGATGTGAGCCTTTGATTTATTTAAATGCATAACCTTAGGACTAAAGACCTGACTTTCCTAGCGAATGGATTTTCTGCGTTTGATTTATTCAATGAGTGGATGACTATGCATAATGCTAATTTTGCGTGTCTACAGTTTCTGCACATGAAACAAACAAGTTAGTAAAAAGATGGATCAATGTTTCTTTCCTAGTGCTCCACTTTTCTTTTTAATTGGTGAATGATTGATAAAACGTTCATTCCATTTGTTTTGGTAATGTAAGGGTAAGATGAAATGTGATTCCTCATTGCTCTAACATCACCCCTCACAATTTTGCAGGTAAACTTTGGAGCTGGAGTTGAAATTGATGCTGGAGCTAAAAAAGATCAACGCAACTACGACAATGATTCGTCATTCCAGGAAATGAGGAATCACCTTCTCACCTTATTGTTACATTACTTTCAGTTGTGTAATGCATGTTTTCTTTCATTCAGCATTTGATTAAGAATCAAAACAGGCTACTCCCACGGCTTGTGTGGGATTACAAATCATTTTTCAATAAATCAATGTTCAAAAATATGTAATGAGTTATGTGTTTTCCTTGAACCCATCATTTACATAATCTAAAATACATTGCAACTGCTTAAAACACATATTCTGTGATCAATAAGAGATTTATTTCCGCTGTTAAATCTGCAATACCTTATACAAAACAATTGCTTCAGTTGAATGGTTCAGTCTGAATATTGTTTTCTTCAATGGAATTTGTTTATTTTCTACTTTGTTGAATTGTTCAATCAGTTTAGTCTAAACTGTTGAATGATTTTACAAATCATTTGTAAACAAACCTTCATTCTGAGAACAAAAATTTCATTTGATGACTTGTAATAAAAATTTCTATACCCTAGCAAATAATTGCTTTTATGATTACTAATTTTAAGCAAGATGCTAAAAATTGGTAACAGCTCCATCAACATCACTTACTTCAAAATTAGCACTAGGCCAAAGCCACTTGATCACTTTTCAAAATTCTCTCTTTTCATTTTAGTTTCCTAGATTAGGAGAACATCCGGTTTCACATCCGCCAAATAGGCTTTCAACAAATGTTGTTTGTAGGGGCCATTAAGACCCCTCACATTCCAGGACAAAAAACACATAGGAGCAAAAGGAACAACAGTATCACCTTGATACTACAAAGGTTTGGGAGAGGGTCTCCCATTACTTCTTTCTAGCTTTACTCCTAGCAAGGGAGTCAAGAGTTATCTATTTTTTGGAAGCCACATCTCTCGCTGTATCTTTGTTCCTTGCTTCTTTTAAGGGATGCCTGCCCACTTTGTTATTCCCTCCCACATCCAGTTTCTTCTTCTTCCTTGATTTTATATTTATTTGATTCCACTCTTCATCCACAACATCCTCTTTTTGGGGGGATCTAGAATTCAACAAGCTTTTCTTGTCTTCTTCATTATTTTCCTTTTGTTGATGCCTAAAATTGCTAGGAAAACAACCTTATGGGAAACTCAGTTAATGGGGGACCATTTGCGCTAAATTGAGTGACCTCTGGGTTTTTAAAGAAGCCGGATCCTTTTGTATTTGAGGGGGGTTGGAATGGGAAAAGGAAGCGGATATATAAAAATAAGATCTAATCTAAGGTGATGTGCCAAGAGTTAAGTATATAAGCATGATAAATCTTCATTTCAGATGAGATTTAAGGGACCGTTCAACAATCTACATGTCTGGAAATAACATAAAGAATAGATGAAAAACCCAATAAGTTCTTCAAATAACATAACATAAATTCCATATGCATCCACTAAACAAGAAGAGTTCAAGACATGATTTGAATCAACAAATTTATATTGAATTCATAGAAGTCTTGTAGATAAACTACTCGGTTCAATAAACAACATAGTATAATGTCTTATCAATTATCTAAGAAACAAAGAGGCTGAAAAAATTGGAATAGTCTACGAGTCCTAATACAATAATAAAAAACAATACAAAAGGCCTACAGTCCTTTTCACTTTTTTCTGTGATTTTCGAACCCTTTTTTAGAGAGTCGAAGCAATATATATAGATCATTCCATGAAAAGTGTTTCCCACCCACAGAGTTGGTTAGGACACATGGTGAAGAGGCGGGGCTTCATACCTGTTCATTCCTTCCTTTCGAACATAATCCTTGTGAAGACACGTGGAGTAGTCTGTGTTTCAGGCCTTGACTGTGAGGTCCGCCAAAAAGGTGCCCAGGAAATGATGCAATGTGGCACATGGGCGGAGCTCAGAAGAGAAACAAAGGAGAGAGGATCTTCAAAGGCCCATGCTGCAAACACGTGGTGCAAGGGTAGAGCTCGAAAGATGAAGCAAGGGAAGAAAACCTTCAAAGGCCCGTGTGGCTGACACATGGCACCAATGGATGAAGGTGCTACCATAATGAAGCCCAAAAATATGCAAATATGTGAAGCACGGGTCGGGACCATGCAAAAAACAACACCAACCCAAAGGGAGCTCTAAGGATTTTAATCCACAACTTTTGGTGACTATCAGGGGAATTTCGCCTGCGGAATGGGAACCCAAAATTTTTGGTTTGTTGAGAATATGTGTCTCAAACTCACTGGTATAACCCTAGTTTTGTCACCAAGCAACAAAGAATTCGTAAGTGTTAAGTTTATGCCTGTACATCTATACCATAGGTATCTTCTTGTTGAGGAGTGGTAGAGCGGTTACCGCCATACCGTGGGAGCATCTTAGCTGTCGAGCAGTAATGCAGTGGATACTGCTATACAACAGGTGTCTTTACACTAGGGTGTGGTAGCACAGTTACTGCCATACCGTGGAGGTCACCAAATGTGTAGCGGTAGTGCGGTGTATACCGCCATATTGTGGAGGCATGTTAATAGTCTAGTGGTAGTGCGATTACTGCCATACCATGGGAGCCCTTGACCTGTCTGAAGGTAGCACGGTATACCACCACCCTACAGGAGCTTGTTGAGTGTGTAGTGGTAGCACGTTGTATGGTGAAAAACAAAGACTTGGTTGACTGCTGAGGTGTAAGCCATTAAGTTGATGATGTTGCTGACTTGGAAGGTGGCCATTTGAATGCCTGTGAAGTTTGACAGTTGCTTTGTGGAGGAAGTTGAACTGAATTGATTGTACAGATAATTTTTTAATTCATGGTTGTTGCTATACATAGTAACGTATTGTAACTGTGAAACTGTTAGAGAATTCGATGGCTGGATGATCAAATGATCTATTAGTGAATTTCATTGTATGTTGTTTTTGAAAGCATTGTAATAGTGATATTTTGTACGAGGTTGATAAGGGAAATATAGTTGTTGTAATATTGACATTTGGAAGAAGAGTCTGTAACTTGTATGTAATTTCGATAATTGTAATACAGACGATTTTCTTTGGTGTGGTGGGTTTTTCTCCCGTAAGGGTTTTCCCATGTAAATCTGGTGTCAATTGTGTTTGTGTTTATTTCTCTATTCTGTTATTCCTTTCATGTGTATCTTGATGAATTGTAATTGTAAAATTTAAAGTCATATCTGCATTCTTCTCTGAGTTTTGACATTAGGAAAGTTTGTTCCACATCCATAGGCTTTCCTTACAAGTGGTATCAGAGCCTGGCTAGTTGTGTTATCCTTGTGGGTAGGTTGGGATTTTTGTGTCAATTCTATTTAGTGTGAGTCTTGTAGAAGTCTGGTAATTTAAATTACAGATTAAGATGGCGAGCACATCAAGAAAGATTGAAATTGAGAAATTCAATGGCAACAATTTTGAGTTGTGGAAACTTAAAATGGAAGACCTATTGGTGGATCAAGATCTTTGGCTTGTTGTGTCTGGAATGAAACCTTCTAGAATGAAGCAAGAACATTGGGACCTCACAAACAGAAAATAAAAAGGGTTGATAAGACTTTGTTTGGAAAACTCTGTTCTCCTAAACGTTCATGAAGAGAAGATTGCATCTTCTTTGTGGAAGAAGCTTGGTGATATCTATCAGGGTAAGTCCTTGGTGAATAAGCTGTTCTTAAGGAAGAAGTTATACTCTTTGAAGATGGAGGAAGGGGAATCTATGGTTGATCATCTGAATACGTTTAACACATTGATTGCTTAGTTAACATCCGTGAGTGTGAAAATTGATGATGAAGATCGTTGTATGCTTTTGTTGTGTTCTTTGCCCAACTCTTGGGATCATTTAGTGATTGCGATTAGGAGCATGACAACCAATTTCAAGATGGAAGATGTGGATGCTTCTTTATTTTCTAAAGAAATGAGAAGGAAATCTTCTGAGATGGAAAAGGAGGCTCTTGTTGTTCAAGGCAGATCAAAAGAAAAATGAAAGAAGAAGGACAAGAAGTCCAAATCAAAATCAGAAGGGAGATCAAAGTCTCTTGGAAAGAAGTCCAAGGTGAAGTGCTGGAATTGTGGGAAACCTGGTCATGTCCAAAAGGATTGCAAAGAGGAGAAAAAGAAGAAGAAGAACTCTTCCAAAAATGATTCTTCTCAAAGTGATGCAGATGCCTTCATTGTAGCTTTGGAAACACAGGTATCAGATGATGTATGGATGATTGATTCTGGAGCATCTTTCCACATGACATATCATAGAGATTGGTTTACAAAGTATGAAAAATACAACGGTGAAAAGGTGTACCTGGCAAGCTATTCATCTCAAGAAATAGTTGGCCATGGAAGAGTCAGAATTCAGTTTCCTAATGGAAGAATTAAGGGAATTGATGGCGTAATGCATATACCAGGTCTGGCTTAGAATTTACTTTCTATAAGTAAGCTAAATGATGTTGGAGTGCAAGTCTCGTTCTCTAGTAATGGTTGTAAAATGACTAGAGGCTTGATGGTGCTGGCTAGGGGTGCCTAAATTGGTACTCTGTATAAGTTGGACGCACTTGCTGTTCAATGTAACAATGTCTCTGCAAAGTCACAAAAGGCTATTCGTGCAAAGGAGAATGAAGTCCCTGTAGGGGCTAATTCTTTGGAATTTAAACTTCATGCAGAGAGGACTATGCTTTGGCATCAAAGGCTAGGTCATATTGGTGAGAAAGGCTTAAAAGCTTTGAAAAACAAAAACTTGGCTGAGGGGCTTGATGATTGTAATCTGGAATTTGAATTTTGTGAACATTGTATATATGGAAAACATCATTGTGTTTCTTTTTACTCTAGTCCTCATAAATCTTCTGGTGTTCTGGATTATATTCACTATGATGTTTTTGGTCCAGTAAATGTTCCTTTGTTGTCGAATTCAAAATATTATGTATTGTTCATTGATGATTATTCGAGAAGGGAATTTGTATATTATCTAAAAAGTAAATCAGAAGTGTTTAGTCGGTTTAAAGAGTTCAAGAACTTGGTTGAAAAATAGACTGGTAAGAAAATTAAATGCTTGAGGAAAAATAATGGTGGTGAATTTTGTTCTGCAGAATTTGAAAGGTATTGCAAAGACCATGGAATTAAGAGGCAAAAAATAACACCTTACACTCCATAGCAAAATGGAGTTGCTAAAAGGTTCAACAAGACGTTGATGGAGAGGGAAAGAAGTATGTTGAGCAATGCTGGTCTAGAGCAGAAGTTCTGGGTTGAGGTTGTGACTACAACATGTTACTTGGTAAATCGATCTCCTTCTTTGGCACTTGTTGATAAAACACCTATGGAAGCTTGGTCTGGTAAGAAGCCCTCTCTGAGAAATGTTCGTGTCTTTGGCTGTGAAGCATATGTTTATGTGCCAGATGTGAGGAGATCTAAATTGGAGAACAAAGTTGTTAAGTGTATCTTCATTGGCTACGACATTGGTGTGAAAGGATACAAGCTTTAGAATCCAGTGACTGAAAAGGTTGTATACAATAGAAGCATAATCTTTCGAGAGTTGAAACCTTCTTCAGTGGAACTGCAGTCAGGGATAAAAGAAAATAAAGAGGAAAATGATGTTGAAATACCTCTAACTCTTGAAAAATAGGAACAACACATTGATAGTGTACTTGAAACTAAGGAGAGTTTGAGCAGCTCTAAGAGTTCTGAATGTTGAGATGATGGATTGCACAGCCCCTAAAGCTCTGGAATCTTCAATGAAGGACTTTAGCCATGAAAGATAATCAACCACAAAGAGAAGTGTTGCAACAATGGAATGCTGATTAAAGATTCTATTGATAATATGATTGATATGATCTTGATATGATATGATATGATATGATATATTACAAATGAACAAGATGCTTGATTATATAGGCAAGAGGTAAACCCTAATATGCATGAGATGTTTCCATGTGTCTTGATCTAACAACATGTGACAACATGTGAACCCTATCTAGATGATCATTAAATGTTGAGATAAGTTCTAGAAGGACAACTCATCTTCTAGAAGGAATCTTATCTCCTACAAATAAGGAAGGGGAATATTTCCCTATTTATTAAATGATTTATCTAATAATGCAACCTAGGACTTAATGATTAAATGCAAGACCTAAGTTAACTTATGCTAGTGTAATAATTAATTAATTAATTACACCAACACTGAAGAAGAACCACAACCTCAACCTCAGCCTGTGAGGAGGTCTACACATCAAAAGAAGCAACCTGATAGGTATGGGTTCTCTATGTCGGATTCTAGTTGTGCCTATGCTTTGATTACTAATACTGATGAGCCTAGGACTGTAAAAGAGGTAGTTGATATGACTGATTCCAATTCCTGGTTCGAAGCCATGAATGAAGAAATGGCATCGTTAAAGAAGAATGACACTTTTGATATGGTTCCATTGCCTAAAGGTTGAAAGCTTGTGGGTTGTAAATGGGTTTTTAAAAAGAAAATTGGTCTGGATGGCAGTATTGAAAAGTACAAAGTGAGGTTGGTTGCAAAGGGTTATTCCCATGTAGAGGGAATTGATTATGGGGAAATCTTTTCTCCAATAGCAAAGCTAACATCTATCAGATTTATTTTGTCACTTGCAACAACTTATGACTTGGAGATTGAGTAGATGGATGTGAAGACAACATTTCTTCATGGTGATCTTGAAGAAGAAATTTATATGTCCTAGCTTGAGCACTTGTAGTAAAAGGTAAAGAAAATTTGGTTTGCAAGTTAAAGAAATCTTTGTATGGTTTAAAATAGTCACCTAGAATGTGGTACCATAAATTTGACATGTTTGTTTTGTCACTGGGTTTTGTAAGATCAAAATTAGATCATTGTGTGTACTTCAAGACTGAAAATGATTGAGTTCTTGTTATTGCACTCTATGTTGATGATATGTTGTTCATAGGGAATAGTAAGTTTATGATTTCTGATCTAAAATCTCAGTTGTCTGCAAAGTTTGAAATGAAAGATCTTGGTGTAGCAAGGTATATTTTGGGAATGGAAATAACCAGGGACAAGAAGAGTAGAAAAATTTGGCTCAGCGAGAGTAAGTATATTAACACTGTTCTGGAGGGATTTTGTATGACAGATTGCAAGCAACCAGTTGTTCTAGTTTTGTAGGGAACAAAGCTATTTGTTGAAGATTGTCCAAATTCTCCTACTGAGATGGAGGACATGACCAAAGTTCCTTATGCTAGTGTAGTTGGAAATTTAATGTATGCAATGGTCTGTACAAGGCTAGACATTGCCCAAGCAATGGGAATACTTAGTCGGTTTATGGCTAATCCAGGAAGGACACATTGGGATGCTGTGAAAATAGTGTTTAGATATCTGAAGGGCCCTTCAGAATATACTTTGTGTTACCATGGTAATTCGGTTGAATCATAGAGGACTCTTAGCATTTGTGGGTATGTGGATTCTGATTGGGCAGGGGACATTGACAGCAGAAGATCCACCAGTGGATATTGTTTCATGATGAATGGTGGTGCAATTAGTTGGATGAGCAAGCAACAAGTTGTAGTCGCTTTATCTAGTATAGAGGCTGAGTACATGGAAACAACTCACACCTGCAAGGAAGCCATTTGGCTTAGGAGATTATGCTCTGATATTGGTTTTGATGTAGGGAAAATTATTGTTTGTTGTGACAGTCAGAGTGCCATTTGTCTGGTGAAAAATCTTACTTTCCATGCTAGGACGAAACATATTGATGTGCAGTACCATTTTGTATGAGATATGGTGGAGGATGGAAAGGTCTATTTGGAAAAGGTGGATACTCTGAAGAATGTTGTTGATGCTTTGACAAAGCCAGTGAGCACAAATAAGTTTAGATGGTGCACAAATTCGATGGGCCGTGTGGTCTAGAATGTTCAATGACTTCAGGTATTGGAAAGGGTTTAGTGAGTTCTTCTTCAAGTGAGAGATTGTTGAGAATATGTGTCTCAAACTCACTGGTATAACCCTAGTTCTGTCACCAAGCAACAAGGAATTCATAAGTGTTAAGTTTATGCCTATACCTCTATACTGCAGGTATCTTCTTGCTGAGGAGCGGTAGAGCGGTTACCGAGGTGAAATCACAATACTTTGTCTCACTTTTTTCCCAAGATGGACATTTACATCAATATTTTTAACTGAATCCTCATCTTCTAAGACCTATAGAAGCTAAACCATTAAGAATTTGAAGATGATGTGAACTAATAATTTGTGGAAATTTGTGTTTAGATTTTAAATATTTTTTTTTCAATTTTTTTGAAATAAAACATGAATCTTTCAACATATCCTTTAATAACTGGTTTTAGATAGAAAATAACATTTAAAAAAAGTAATGTTTGTGTCGTACAACATAACTATTTTTCTATAACGAATTGAATTCTAATTTTTGAAATATAGATTCTCAACATCAATATCTAGGGAAAGGATATTTTTTCATAATTTTTTGTTGCATATTTTATTTTAAATTAGTTTTTAAAGTCACTATAACTATAATTTGGACATACGTGTGTGTCTACAACCTAAATTTTTGTGTATATATCGAAATCCAATTTTTCTTTTTAGGGTGAAACAAGGATGTCAATACCTAGGGAATGGGTATTTTTTGATTTTTTTTACATTGGTTTACTATTTTTCTTCCTCTACACAACAAAGAGCTTGATGTTAAGAGAAAAACCTATGTTTAGTAAAAATTAAAAATTAAATACATGATAAAATGAAAATGTATCAAACTTATACTTGTTGGAAGGCTCGTTTCAAGGGATACAATCTTACAAAATATAGTTTTTAAATGATGTTATTTAATCCCTCAAAAGGTAAAGAAAAAGTGGTTTTTTGCGAGCATTTTGATAGGTGCAAAGGAGACTCCATTGTGGGTATAATTTGATACTAGAGGGGTTCTATCCAAGGGGGTTTGATATAAGGGGGTATTATCTACCCCTCTTCAATTAAAACCCTTTAGATGGAGCCTCTCAAGACTTAAATCATTAGTTTTTCTAAAAACAGTGATTTCAGGCAAAAATCAGCACATCCCAAAAGTGAGACAAACTATTGTGGTAGCACCCATCGCCATATCACAAGAGTGTCTTAGCTGTCGAGTGGTAGTGTGGTGGATACCGCTATACCACAGGTGTCTTTACACTAGGGTGCGGTAGCGCGGTTACCGCCATACCGCAGAGGTCACCAAATGTGTAGTGATAGTGCGGTGTATACTGCCATACTATGGAGGCCTGTTAATAGTCTAGTGGTAGTGCGGTTATCGCCATACTACATGAGTCCTCGACCTATCTGGAGGTAGCACGGTATACTACCACCCTATGGGAGCTTTTTGAGTGCGCAGCGGTAGCACAATGTATGGTGAATAACACAGACTTGGTTAACTGTTGAGGTGTAAGTCGTTAAGTGGAGGATGTTGCTAACTTGGAAGGTAGCCGCTTGAATGCCTGGGAAGTTCGACAGTTGCTTTGTGGAGGAAGTTGAACTGAATTGATTGTACAAAGAATGTTTTAATTCATGGTTGTTGCTATACATAGTAAGTATTGCAACTGTGAAAAGGTTAGAGAATTTGATGGTTGGATGATCGAATGATCTGTTAGTGAATTTCATTGTATGCTATTTTTGAAAGCATTGTAATAGTGATATTCTATACGAGGTTGATCAGGGAAATATAGCTACTGTAATATTGACATCTGGAAGGAGAGTCTATAACTTGTATGTAATTTTGATTATTGTAATACAAGTGATTTTCTTTGGTGTGGTGAGTTTTTCTCCCGTAAGGGTTTTCCCACGTAAATCTGGTGTCAATTTTGTTTGTGTTTATTTCTCTATTCTATTATTCCTTTCATGTGTATCTTGATGAACTATAATTGTAAAATTTAAAGTCATATCTACATTCTTCTCTGAGTTTTGACATTAGGAAAGTTTTTTCCGCGTCCATAGGCTTTCCTTACATGGTTCGAAGACTAGAGTCTTATCCATTGGGCAACGAGTTAGAGCTTTGAGAGTGCAGTATGCAAAGGTAGCCAATCGACCTCAGATTGCATTGATAAGGTGCATAGATTCTCTTGCGCCTCATGCAGATCGATAATTTCTTTGAAGGGAAGCTCCATGGAGATTTTTTTGGTTGCATGGTCAAATAGAAAGACTTGACCTTCTCCTAGTATGAGGCATATAACTGTTGAGCTACCAAAATGAGATTTGATTGAGGAAGAAGGGGTTGGGGAGGAAGTTTTGAAAGAATTATCTCTAACTCCTTAGATCCGATCTCTTCCATCAACTCGTCAACTCTCCTAGTAGATCCAGTGAGTTGTTCTTTTAGAGTTTCCAACTCTATATTTTTTTATTTTCAATAGCTCCTCGGCCCTACCTCGGGTTGCAGATTCCTTTTCCAGAGAGAGCTTTACTTCTTGGATCTCCCTTTTGAATTGATCATGTCGGTCCTAGAGCTCCTTGTCCTTTTGCTACATTTCCTGCTCTAATCGAGCTCATTGATCTCGAAGCTTTTCATTCTTCTGTTGCATTTCTCTCTCTGCTTGAGTCAACTAGTCTTGGAGCTCCTAGTTTTTGTACTGCAGTTCGATAACCAGGGGGTGGTGCCACAATACTGTGTCTCACTTTTGGGATGTGCTGATTTTTTCCTAAAATCACAATTTTTAGAAAAACTAATGATTTAATTATTGAGAGGCTCCATCTAAAGGGTTTTAATTGAAGAGGGGTAGATAATACCCCCTTAGATTGAACCCCCTTGGATAGAACCCCTAAAGTATTAAATCATACCCACAATGGAGTCTCCTTTACAACTATCAAAATGCTGGTAAAAAACCACTTTTTCTTTACCTTTTGAGGGATTAAATAACATCATTTAAAAATTATATTTTTCAAGACTATAGCCCTTGAAACTAGCTTTCCAACAAGTATAGGTTTGATATATTTTCATTTCATCATGTATTTAATTTTCAATTTTTACTAAACATAGGTTTTTCTCTGGAGATCAAACTCTTTGTTGTGTAGAGGTGGAAAAATAGTAAACCATTGTAAAAAAAAATTCAAAAAAATACCCATTCCCTAGATATTTATTTCCTTGTTTCACCCAAAAAAGAAAAATTGGATTTCGATATATACACAAAAAGTTAGGTTGTATGACACACAAGTATGTCCAAATTATAGTTATAGTGACTTCAAAAATTAATTTAAAAAAAAATGCAATAAAAAATTATGAAAAAATATCCTTTCCCTAAATATTGATGTTGAGAATCTATATTCCAAAAATTAGAATTTAATCCTTTATAGAAAAAAGTTATGTTGTATGACACAAACGTTACTTTATGAAAATGTTGTTTTCTTTCTAAAACCAGTTATTAAAGGAGATGTTGAAAGATTCATGATTTACTTCAGAAAATTTGAAAAAAAATAAAATTAAATCTAAACACAAATTTCCACAAATCACTAGTTCACATCATCTTCAAATTCTTTATGGTTTAGCTGCTATAGGTCTTAGAAGATGAAGATTCAGTTAAAAATATTGATGTAAATGTCCATCTTGGGAAAAAAGTGAGACATAGTATCGTGATTT
Source organism: Sequoia sempervirens (assembly GCA_007258455.2). Lineage (NCBI taxonomy): Eukaryota > Viridiplantae > Streptophyta > Pinopsida > Cupressales > Cupressaceae > Sequoia > Sequoia sempervirens. The sequence continues at coordinate 1,203,541,747 of VDFB02271358.1, read as the reverse complement.
CACCCCAGGTTGGGATCCTGGGACTAGAACTTTGCAAGTTCCTCCTGGAGTTTGGACCTTTCTGCCAACGCTTGTTGAGACAAGCATACAATTTCAACATCTTAGCCTTTTCCTTTTTCAGTAGGATCTCCACCCTTTCCTTAATTTTCTTGAGCTCCTCTTCCCTCTTTTTTAGTTGGCGGCTTCGCTTCAGAAAGTTGGTAGTCACCACCTGCTGAGTCTTTTCCATTAGCGCGACTTTGTCCTGTGGCCAGGCTGCGTGTAGATCGATCCCCACAACATGAATTTTATAATCCTTAGGTTGCATCTTCCCTTGTGGTTTGATGGTGTTAGGAGTCATGGTTGAAAATGTCAATGACCCTTGAACTTCATTAAAGAGAGTTTGCACGCATGGCTCGGTAGGATTTGCTACATCTTTTTCTTTTCTCTTTTGGGCCTTGATAGCCCATGCTTCCTTAGTCCTGTTGCTTTGCCCAATAAATTCTGCTGGTGACCTAATCAGTTTGCCGGCGAAAGTTGAACCTAGAGGAAGAGCAAAAGGGAATGAGATCATTGTAGTCTCAGATGATGTCTTCTTTGGCAGAGCAACCGCCAATGGGGAGAAAGGGGGAATATTATGCCAGGGTCCAGTTGGGGAAGTGACGTAAGGACTCATAGGGAGCGGTGGTGGTAGCGAAGATGCAAAGGTTACCATCTGTTGAGTAAGCTGAGTCAGAGTCTACGCGACTGTAGCAAAAGGATTAGAAATGGTGGGTCTGGACTAAGCTTTGACAAAAGATGGAACAAACCGCAGGGGAGTAAAAGCTGCCTGTCCAATTTGGGAGAATTGAGAGAAACCTCTTGTGGGTGCGAAAGTAGAAAAGGAAAGACCAACACTCGAAGTAATGGGAGACGTAGAGGCACCAGGGTTAACCAAAGACTATGAAATGAGAAGAGAGGGAGAGAAAGACACCTGAGTTGCAAAGGACTCCAATCCTTGGCTTGTTGCAAGTATTTGTGAGCTTTCTCTAGGAGTTTCATCATTGTGCGGCCTCTTCTTAGGCAGAGAATTGTCCACCTCTATGACCTCCCAAGAAAGCTGGGCTGCTTGAGGTCTCTTCATAGCCCATGTTTGTGATAGAACGACTACTACATGGGATGGAGTTACTTGCGAGCATAGTGGGGCTTCGTTGGGTTGTTCCGATGCTTCTCCAACTCTCTGTATTTGGGCCTTCTTCGCTTCTTTTCTTTTCATTATTGCAATCGCTTCCTTTGGGTCAACATCCTCATCTCCACTTGCATTAGTATCATCATGTCCTCTATTCCAGAGATCATCAAATTTTTCATCCATGCCGATTTCCTCAAACAGGGCATCAAGGCATCTGGTCTCTTGAAGATAAATCTAGAATTGTTCAATTTTATCGTTACTCAATTGGTATTTCTTGGCCAATTGATTATAAAGGGTGGCCCCAATTTTACACTTATCATGGGGCCTGTTCAAAGGAAAATAGAAAGATAACCATGGTGGCTTCTTATCATCAGTGGGAATGTAGGCCAGGTCCACTAAGAGATTCATGTCCCCTAACTTCAGACACCACCTTTTTTCCCAGTAGGTTCAGGAGCTGCGAGTCACCTTAAAATTCAGCTCTGCTAAGTCATTATCAAGATATAATACCATTTGTCACAAATTAATACAATCCCCAGATGAGCAAGCTTTGCAACTAGCAGACCATGCGTTTGCTTCTTTACCATTGTCACCGCACTGAAGCTTAAGGGGCATTCAAAGAGACCTTTTGCATGCTTCCCCCCACAAAACCTAACATCTATAATCGCCAGTTGCCGAAATACCTCAAGGGCCAACACCCTATTTGTGACGCATACCGGGAGTTAGAATGGTTCCTCAGTAAAACCAGGCAACCTAACAAATGAAAAATCATCCCCAAGGAACCAATCACAAGGATGAAAAAATTCTTGCATCCACCTTACTTGCTCGACAGAGAACTGATAACAACCCCCCTCACCCTCCTTATTAAAATCTTGCAAAATTGGAGTTAGGAAAAACTTGGAAAATGCATAGTAATCATGAGTTATGGAACGAAGAGGAGTCCAAGCAAAAACTGACTTCCTTACTCCACTTTCATCAAAGATAGACAAACCCAAATGGTTTCTAAATAAATTAGGGTTTTGGTGCACAAACATGTGAGCAAGGAAAGAAGAAAACCTAAACCTATACTATGTGTTGTATTCCCTGAATTTTTTCAGCATCTCCTGAACAATGATCTCCATGAAGTCATACTAGAATAAAGAATGCTATCTTCTCAACTGAAAACCTAGACCCATTTGAAACTTGTGAACATCCTCGTCACTGTCCATGCCACAGACAAAATCCATCATAGAGAAGGATTCCTGTAGGTCTGAGTTGAAAGCATTGTGCCCAACCGGAAACTATGGTGAGCGATTATCGTCCTTAGGCATTTTCGTTTCTTGGTTATAAAATCTTAGAACATGTTTTTTGGTCCTCCAGAAATCTTCCGAGTCACTATAGTAAATCTCTTCATTGCTTCTGTTCCCCTTCCTATAGGGATGCATAGCATATCCTTAATAGCTTCAACACTAATTACCACTCTTAGTTTTCGGCCTTCTATGGCTCCCATAGCCAGATCAAAATTATGGGCACATTCATGAAGGGCAGTGGTGTACAAAGGGAACCATTTACTGTGGAAGACCGCAGAACCATAATTTGTGCACCAAAGACTCTTGGTTACTAGTATTTTTCATCCTCTCACAGGCTGCTTCCCTAAGACTTTTAGGGTTGGTTTTGAGTTTAGGATCATGAATATTGTCCCAATATTCCACTATTTGGGCTTTGCTCGTGTGGTTTTTCTTCTCCATGGCTTGTGTATGGGTCCACTTTGGATTTCCTAGCATCCTAGGTGAAGCATAATAGATTTTATCGAGAACATTCACCATTGGTGCCACCAAGATGGCGTTAGATAAGATTTGAACCGCCTCTCCTTGTGCTTCCATTTTAGGATTCTAGGCCATTTTAGGATTTTGTAAACTTTTGCGAACACTCGAATTCTCTGCAATTCACTTGGGTTCTTTCATAGCAAACTATGCACTCAAAGCTCTTCACAATGTTACTTCTTTGCATGTAACTTTAGCCTTTCCTTATTCAGGAGTTGAAAACAATAGTTGTTTTAAGCAATAAATTTGGCACATACCGCTGGCTCTTTCGTGCATGAAAATTGAATTCCCTCTCTTTTGAAAAGAAAACATTTCATAATGACAATTAGCCATCATTTCGTACGACACCATCCCTTGGGAAATTGAGCTGCAAATTGAAGGCGTATGAGACTATTCGCATGCTTTTCATTTAATAAGCTGAAAATAATAAGTGAGAGGGTGTAATAATTACATGAAAATATTTGAATTCATCCTTGGAGACTAAAAATTTTCCACAACGTGACAGTTAGCACTTGATCGTGTGGACTATCACTTGCACCTACCACCAGTTTTAGCTGATTAATTACTTCTTAATTTGCACACAACAATTCGTACACATCGAACACAACTTGGTGGGATTTTTGATTTTGCACCTGGTGGGATTTTCAAGTTTTATCTTGATCCTCATCATGCTTATTGTACATGTTGTACCCTAGCTACGTCTATAAATAAACTTAAGGATAACAACAAAATTTACATTTGGTAATTGGGATTATAGATAGACGCCATGAATAGTCCTATTAGGCTAACTAGCAATAGGTCACATGTAGCTTTCCTTTGGGAAATTTCTAGTAGGCGTCTGAAGCACATGACCAAGAATAAGCATTCTTTGGCCATAATTGTAATGAAATGGGTATTGGGGAGGGACTGCATAGAGTATGAGGACAAGTATCATGTAAACATTGACACCTGTTCTCATTTTGTTGCATCTTTACTTGATATTTAGGTGTCGAAGGAAATGATACTAGGGCTTACCATGGAAATATTCCCAAAGCGTTACCTCAGAGGCCTTCGTGAAATTATGACGAACATAATTTATGGCCTTGGAATTCCAACTACAAGTGATCTCCACTGACATATTGAAGAGGATGCAATGGTGCCCTGGGTACCATTTCTTAGTGGATTTTGTATTATGACTATTGGAGAACACCGCCAAATGGTTTCGTGTGTCTGCCACTTCTTACTGAGATGCTACAATGTAGTGCTCTTCTATGATGTGGAGTGGTATACTGACTTTAGAAATTTGGTTTTTCCTCCACTTGCTATTTTCGCTATCGATGCTCCTGCTGCCCTTGCTGCTGTTGATGTGGTTATTCCTGATGCTATTCCTGTTGAACCTACTATTGCTCCTGATGGTGATGTTGCCCAGTTGAAGAATGAACTATTTTCTCCTCCTTTTTGTATATATGCCTTGGAAGGATTTTAATAGATATACTAAAAAAGTATGACCCAAGAGCCATTTTGAATTGTAATATCTCAAAGTTTATATTACCGTATAATGAATATACAACTTCTTTTGCCAATTTTCCATCTCTGTTGCTTTCTCTACTTCTTGGGTTCCATTTAATAAAGACTTAGTCAAACAAAACACCCAAAAAATATTTACAAAATTACATATTTACACTGGTAAAATGATTAATGAAGTTAATTAAACAATTTTAGGTGAATTCCATTGACAAGAATTCCCAATGCCTCCCTCTCTATATTTTCTAATTCAAATGCATTATGTTGCTTGCATTGAATAATTCGAAAAGGGCCTTCCCACAGACTATCAAATTTTTCGTGCTGACCAGGCTTTGCGACTCTCTCATTGAATTTCAACACTAAGTCTCTGCATTTGAGACCTTGGTCAAAAAATTTCTTGTCAAACCACTTTTTAACCACCTGTTGACAGTTACACATGACCGCCAAGGCTTTTTCTCTTTTCTCTTGTTCTCCAATAACTTTTCTAACCGGGTCTCCATTGCTCCGTTTTGTTCCACCTTCAAAGACTTGAGCAACTGTAGTTTGGGAATTTCCATGGATACAGGCAGTAGCGCTTCCTTCCCGTATACTAGTTCATACAGTGAAGTCTTTAAGACTTGCTTGAGGGTTATTCAGTCTTCCTAGAGCGTTGCTTTGAGGTTTTGATGCCACTCTCTTTGATGCTCCAACCTGATTCTTTTGATGAGTCAGACTAAATTTTTATTAGTCGACTTGGCCAAACCATTTCCATGTGGTTAATAGTTTGAAGATGTCTTTAAAAATATGCCATGCTTAAGTGTGAATTGACATACCTTCGAACTAAGGAAGGCTTTCGCGTTGTTAAAGATGATGGTATTTGGTAGGCCAAACCTTGTTACCAGTTCCTCGAGGAAATTCACAATCTCTGCCTTAGTCACATTCTTCATGGGCATGACCTCTGTCAATCAGGTGAAATAATCCATCGCCATGAGGATCCACTTATGTCCGATGCTGGAGGTGGGATTAATCATCCCGATGAAATCCAGTCCCCACTGTGCGAAGGGTTCTTCAACCACTATCGAATTTAGAGGCATTGCTGAGTTCTTCCTCCTTCCTATGAAGAATTGGAATTCTTTGCAAGATTTAACTAGAGAGTGTGAGTCGTTGAAAAATGTAGGCCAAAAATACCTGACACACATAATTTTGATGGCGGTGGTCTTTACAGAGAAATGTCCACCTGCGTGACTACTGTGAAATATGTCCAGAATTTTCTTCGCTTGCTCTTGGGTGACGCATCATAGAAGAACACCATTGAAGTTCCTTTTGAAAAGGACCCCTTCAATGAGCACATATCCACTATTCTGCAACCTATAGAATCTTTTCTTTCGAGAAGGGAGGCTCGATGGATATTTTCTAGTCTGCATGAATCTCATTCTATCTTCCAATCAGTAGCCTTCAGACTCAGATTCATTCGTGAGAACAAGCTCGGGTTGTTCCTCCTCAGCTGCCACTTCTTCATCACGTGCTAGATACTCATACAATCCTCTTCCCCACACGGTCTTTGTGGGCCTGACCTCAATGTCATATTCAAGGATCTTTGTAATCTAGTTGCCCCTTTTTTCTATGATTTCTCCCTCCATTATTTAATCACACACACTGGAATGGGCTACATATACAACCACCTTGTTGCAAGATATAAGGTGTTGGAACTTTTTAAGCCCCTTAACGATGGTGAACACTTGTATTTCAATGAAGTTATAGTTCATATCATAATCCTTTAAGGTCTGGGAGTGGAAGGATATCAGATGTTCTCCCTTTCCTTCATCATTCTTCTGGGTTAAAATAGTAGCGATGCTAGATTTGCTACTGAACACATACATTATGAATTCCTTTGATAGATCTAGGTTTACCAGCACAGGAGATGAAGAAATATCCTCCTTAACCTTCTCAAAGGCTTCTCTGGCCTCTTTTTTCCATTTGAACAATTGATCCTTCTTGAGCATCAGGGTGATAGGTCTAATTAAACCTACAAAATCAAAAATGAATTTGCTTACGAAATTTACCTTTCCCAGGAAGGACTAAACTCTCTTTTCATTGACTGGTAGGGGAAGTTCCCTGATTTCCTTCACCCGCTTTGGATCGATTGCAATTCCATCTTTAGACAACTCTCTTGTTGACTGGTAGGGGAAGTTTCTTGATTTCCTTCACCCGCTCTGGATCGATTGCAATTCCATCTTTAGACACTACATGTCCTAATAGTTTTCCTTGCAAAACTCCAAAAACACATTTTTTTGGGTTCAGGGATATCCTGAACTCCTAGCATTTTTAAAAACCATTGCTAGATGATCAAAATTATCATCTTTTAACTTAGAGAATACCATTAGATCATCCAAGTAGATCAAGATGATCTTATTGATCAATTACCTAAAGGAAATTTCCATTGCACGTTGGAAGGTAGCTCCCACATTTGAGAGGCCGAAGGGCATTTTTGCATAAGAAAACATTCCCCATTTAGTAGTGAACATTGTTTTGTGTTGGTCCTCCTCTTTGACCCAAATTTGGTTGTAACTGGAGAAGCCGTCCAACAGAGAAAACATTTTTGAGCTAGCCACTATTTGCAAGATTGACTCCATGGAAGGAAAGGGGTAGTGGTCCTTCAGGGATGCTCTATTCAGATCCTAAAAATCAACACATAGGCAGATGTCTCCATTCTTCTTTTAGACAGGAACTAGGTTGGACACCCATGTGTTGTGCTTGATTGAGAAGATGATCTGAGAGTGAATTAGCTTTGTCAACTCTTGGACCATTAATCCCTCAATCTTTGGGTTTACTAGCCTTTGCTTTTTACGGGCAGGTTTTTCTCCTTCTGTTAGTTCTATGGTATGCAGGATGACTTCGAGCTCATATCCCTTGAGGTCATCATATGACCAGGCTACTACTCGATACTTTTCACAAAAATGTATGAGCCTTTCTTTATCATGCTCGATACATCTTTCCCAACCTTTAGTTTCCTTTCATCTCTGACTTGAAGATCCACATAGTCACCCTTGTCTGCTACAAACTTCCTCTTGTCATTCCTTGCATCGTCACAATCAAATAGATTTTCAAGAGTGACCAATCCTTTTGGAAGCTTGTTGTACCTCAGTTGAATAATTTTCCTTGCATAAGCTTCTACAATTTTTGGTTGGAGTTGATCGGCGAACTCTCCAAAGTGTTGAATGAATGAGGCGATGTGTTCATAACTTTTGAACACTTGCCAGCTCTAGTCATTATCTGGAATTTTCGGTTAGACAATCACTTGCATAGAGTGTACATTATCAATTAGGTCTGAAATAGGGTCAAATTGAGATCCTATCGTCACCATGTGATCCACATCTAAATTCTACTCTCTAGGGACCATTTGGATATTGAAGGCTTCAAAGCTTTCAATCAGGTCCCAGACTCTATGTCTATAAAATCTCGTGTGGACATTCTTTACTGTGGAGACTCCTCAGACTTGATTGACTATTAACTCAAAATCTCCGAACACCATTATTTGTTTAATTCCCATATGCTCCACAAGACTTAGACCTTGCATGAGGACTTCATATTCAACTTTGTTATTCGAACAAGTAAACTGAAAATGAAAAGATCTAAGTGTCTTTTCATTGGATGGGGATGTCAAACATATTTTGGCTCCTGCACCAACTTTGCATCTTGCTCCATCAAAATGCAACATCCATAGCTCTGAGGCTTGACCAACTTTGGGATCCTTCATGACCTTCAAAATCATTTGATCCTCATCATAGATGACATAAGTTCCCAATCCGGTGGCATGATAATTGCCAAAAGGATCATTGTCTATAAATTCACTCAAGAGGACTTCTTATTTGTTTGTCCAATCTCTGTTCACCTTCTCATCCTGTAGTAACTCAGTACAATACATCTCATCTTTAGTGATAGAGGTATGAGTAGCCTCAAAATTGATCATGGATTCATTTGCTACATGTTCTGAATGCAAAGGTTCAGACACTATCTTCATTTTAACTCCATGCTTGGTCCTAAGAATGAAGTGTGACCAATCTAATGAAAGATATCCACCTATCTTGGAAGTGAACTCCTGGGATAAGCAAAGACCAAACATGGGAGGAACATCAATGATCACGATATATTGTGGAATAATGATACTAGGGAAGGAGAACAAATTCAAGGGAAGGTTCTTGATGACACCTATAGTTTCAACCTTATTCCCATACATTTGCATAAAATCTCTATTTAAAGGTTCATAGCTAAGTCCTAAGGCTTCAACTATTTGCTTGGGAATAACTATGGTGCTAGAACCAGAGTCAATCATATAATTGTGCAACAATTTATTACCCACTATGAGGGTTAAGAAGAAGGGTTTCAGTTTAGGCTTACCTTTACTTTCAGTGGAGGCTTCCTCTCCATTGTTCGTGAGGACTTTGGCTTGAGATGGGGATTCAATGACCTTTCCCTTGGATGGTTGTTTCGTTGGATTTGTGCTTGCATCCTCTAGTAGGGCCTTCTGCAACATCGACTTCTACTCCAAAATAGATAAGATATCCCAAAGAAATACATTAACAAGGATTTCTTCAATTGTTCGACCACATTGAATGGAAATGGATTCAAAGAATTCTATTCTTTAGACCTTGTTATAACAATCTCCTTGCGTGGTTGAGATTACTGTGCAATTGCAAAGGTACTAGGAGCTTGGTCGGGAACACTTTTGGGTTGTGGAGCAACTGGTTAACTCGTGAATCTCCTCTTTGAGTGAGTGTTATAATCTAATTGCACTTGCAGAGCCTTTGATGTGGTCGCATCATTTGCAAACACTACCTCTTCTTCCATCCATGATAAGAGCACATGATCAGGAGCTATATCAGTTTCTTGCTCTAGGGACATTCCTTGCATTTGCACAGTGACACCACATTTTCCATTTTTGGAGAGGCATATACATAACCTCCTAAGTCGGACGCAATGCCTTGACTGCGCTATTCCACTACTCTTTGTTGTAAATTGCCATGCGAGAAATTTTGGGGGCATATGTGCTTCATTGGAGGGGGAGCACCAGGGATTGATATCATCAGTGAGATTATTCTGCTCCACTACTAGCTCTTTGTTCGAACTTGGGTGAACATTTTGCAGTAGAGTAGGTACTGACACTATTTGATTATTTTTCTGAGTCTATGAACTTGTGTGCTAGCCTCCTTGGAACTAGTTTTGCTAGTAGGAAGATCTTTCGCCTTGATAATTTTGGTAAGCTGGCTTCAGAGGAATGGACTGTTGCCACTTGATACTAGTTATTTCATTTGAGAAGTTATACAATAACTCCTTGATGTCACTCATCTCATCTTTTGAAGAGTTAGATGTAGAAGTAGTGTTATATGACACACTCAGATATGCGTACATAGATTGGGGAGGAGCAGACGCACAGGTAGAAGCTATCTCTTATGCGGGAATTGACAACTCTAAAAATATAGGTATAGCAGGCCGAGGTGGTGAATTTTTAGCATCGATCATATTATTCTCTGCCTTGACTGCAATGTTATATGCATCTAGCAAGGTGTTCCCACCAAGGGACTGGATCATCACCAAAATTTCGACGTTGAGAGACTTTAGATAGAACATGAATACCAAATCGGCAAGCAAACAGATAGCAGGCTAGATCCTTTGCCAAGCTGTGTGAAACTGGGCATTGAAGTCGGTCATGACTTCCTGAGGAGCCCGCTTTATGGTTTCAAGCTGCTGAAATAGCGAAGACTGATCTCCATTTTTTAAAAACCACTCGTAAAAAGGCTCCTCGAGCTGATCCCAGGTACCGATGGTATTGGCTGCCAAAGTGCAGTATCGGTCTAGTGCCCTGCCTTTGAAAGAGATTGCAAGCAGTCTCATTACTACATTTTGATCAGTTATACCATGCACCAAACACACATCTACTACATCTTGCAGATGATCGGATGGTGTTTTTGAGCCTTCACCGGTAAATTTTGGTAAAGCTTTTAAAGTAGAGGTTGGGATAGGAGACCAAAAAGCTGGTGGTACTGATGCTATGAGAGGGATTCTGGCGTCCCAGGCTACAAAATTTCTATTAGCAATCGGTAACATGGTTGGTGGAGGGGTCGAGACATTTACTGGACGAGTTCATGTTTGTACTATTACCAGTGGTGGTGGCACTAGCAGGCCAGGGTTGTTCACTATCTGGGATCTAGTAACAAGTCTATGGCTCATAAACCCACTTTAAATTTAGATACATTTAAATAGGTCCCACCGAGCATGCCAGAAAAAGAACTATTGATGCCTAAAATTGCTAGGCAAATAACCTTATGGGAAACTTAGTTAATGGGGGACCAATTGTGCTAAACTGAGTGACCTCTAGGTTTTTAAAGAAGCCGACTCCTTCTGTATTTGAGGGGGGTTGGAATGGGAAAAGGAAGCATATATATTAAAATAAGATCTAATCTAAGGCGATGCACCAAGAGTTAAGTATATAGGCACAAGAAATCTTCCTTTTGGATGAGATTTAAGGGCTTGTTTAGCAATCTGCATGCCCGAAAATAACAGAAAGAATAGATGAAAAACCCAATAAATTTATCAAATAACATAACATAAATTCCATATGCATTCATTGAACAAGAAGAGTTCAAGACATGATTTGAGTCAACAAATTTATATTGAATTTATAGAAGTTTTGCAGATAAACTACTCGGTTCAATAAACAACATAGTATAATGTCTTATCAATTAACTAAGAAATAGAGAGACCAAAAAAATTGGCAAAGTATGTGAGTCTTAATACAATAATAAAAAATAATACAAAAGACCTAGAGTCTTTTTCATTTTTTTTTTTGTGATTTTCGAACCCTTTTTCAGAGAGTTGAAGCAGTATATATAGATCATTCCACCGCCAGAGAGCTAATAACTGAAAAGATTCCTCAGGCACGGGAAATGATGCTTGTTGTAATGATTCCTAATGCCGTTGCAACATAAAGATTCTAAAACATAGTATACAGCTGCCTTTGAACAAAATGCACCCCCTTGAAAATGATGAATGTGGTCCCAGGGAAGAAGCAACAAAACTCTCTAGATGACAAGTGTTTCCCACCCATAGAGTTGGTTAGGACACATGGTGAAGAGGCAGGGCTTCATACCCATTCATTCCTTCCTTTTGATCAGAATCCCCATGGAGAAGACACGTGGAGTAGTCTGTGTTTCAAGCATTGACTGTGGGGTCCACCAAAAAGGTGCCCAAGGAAAGAAGCAACATGGCACGCGGGCGGAGCTTGGAAGAGAAATGAAGAAGAGAGGATCTTCAAAGGCCTGCGCTGCAAAAATGTGGTGCAAGGGTGGAGCTCAGAAGATGAAGCAAGGGAAGAAAACCTTCAAAGGCCTACACGACTTACACATGGTGCCAGCAGACGATGGCACTACCATAATGAAGCCCGAAAGTATGCAAATATGTGAAGCGCGGGCCAAGACCTTACAAAAAAACAACACCAATCCAAAGGGAGCTCTAAGGATTTAAATCCACACCTCTTGATTATTTTTTGGCATTTGAACCACCAACAAACCTAGGCCCATCTGAGAGAGCTCAGGGGAGGAAGTCAATAACCGTTCCATTTGGCTATTGAACTCGCCTTCATCAAGGGTTTCCTACTGTTGTTCTTGAGTTTTGAGGTCAACTTCCTCCATTTCTTGTGATAGTTTTTGCGGATTATCAAACATTTCATTCTCACTTTTTTAGGGAAAGTGCACACATTTAGAGACTGACCCTCAACCCCAGAAAAAGTTTGAGAAGGCATTGGCACCTTATCAGAAAGCAGCAAATCCGAGTTAGAGCTTGGTGTGACAAAAACCTTTAACAAGGTTATGGGAGCAACACTTTTCAAGGGAGAACATGACAACACACTTGAATGGGTTTTATTACATTCAAGAGGGAGCTTTTTATAGGCGTCTTGTAAATGTCCAAATTTATTGCACCCTTGACAAAAAACCATATCTTTTTTCATATTCCAATGGTTGAACCCATCTGCCAAATTTTGATTTTAAAGTCATAGTGGTAGAAAGAACTATATTGATCACAACATTTACACACATTCTAGCATATACCAGTGGTGGGTAAAGTTACATTGAAGTTGAGCTTACATATTGAATATTAAAAATGAAAATAAAAACATTTTATGGTTGTTGTCTATTTCTCGACAAGTCATTGGCAATTTATTAAAAAAATTGGTTTGTTTTGAGTCATTATCCCTTAAGAGAGGCACGGTCATATTGTCTTTATGTAAAGCTTTTGTAAAAATGATTTTTTAATAAAACTTATCTCAAGTTTTATTTACTACACCCAAAATCAAAAGGAAGGCTTCACGTGCATGGAAAAGAGGAAATTTTTTGGTGAAGTCCGAGTTTTCATGAAAGGAGGTCGACTACCTGGGGTTTCCAATGATTTGGAGCCATCTACACAATAGTTCAAAAGGTTTTCATGGTGATCAAAGCTTTTTCAAGCACATTTTCTAGAGAATGGTGTGGAGTTTGTATGCATGACTTCAGGTATGTAGTGTATTCTAAATTTTTTCTCCAGTTCTAAGCTTTAAACACTTGTTTAAGGTTAGCTAGGCATGAAAATTCATCAATGATAATAATGATAGGTGTTTAAGGGTTTGATCAGGTCATGGGAATCATTGTTTTAATAAGTCTTGTCAATCCATGTATTGTTTCCTCTTGTTTCTCAAACACAACCATGCTATTTCATGACTAAACAAGTCAAAAGGTTTTTATTTTGTGGTGGGTTTTCAGAATGGATAACATCTTTTATAACAATTTTCATTCCCTTTAGATTTCCATTGTTAAATCTTGTTCATAATAAATGAAAAGAGCATCTTGAGTATGACAAATCAAAAGGCAATATGATAATCTTTAAAAGGGGTAATGATAGTCCTATTAAGCATAACAATCCTTTATGGAATGAGATGATAGTTACTCCAAATTTTTGTTATGCATAGTCAATAAAGGTCACCACATAAACAAGGCAGTCACCATGGAAAGAATTCAGAGAGGGCAAGAGGTCTTCACCTTAAAGATAAATCATGATAGTCAATAGATCAAAATAGGAAAATATTATGTCCAAGGGAAAAAAGGATAGAGGGGAGTGAATTCATCTAGAAGGGTGGTGAAAAACCTATATTCTTGTCATTATGATAGGAAAAGACAGTGGAAAAAAGGATACTGGATTGACATAGGACAATTAAGTCACCATGACAACATCAAAGGTCAATCATAGGGTTGCAGTAAGCATGGCATAGCTAATGGAAGGGAAGTAAAATGAGGATTAAAAAGAGAAAAATCCATATTTAAAACCAACAGACATTCAAAAATACAGAAGAGGAAGTAACACACATGACAGTGTAGTTACTATAAAGGTAAAGCCATGAAAGAGTCTTAGATACAAGGGTAAAGATAAAACCATGCAAGAAGATAGTGAGTTTGAAATCTAGGAAAATGTTCATCATAAGGAGTCATGAGACTTATTCATGAATGGAAAAATAATCAATTTCAAAAGTGGGTAGTTCTTACCACATAAGGACAGTCTTAGAGGTGTAGAATGGTGAGAAACTGGTGCAGGAGCACCACAAAATATTTTTTGTCAATTAAAGATGATACCAAGTAGGCTATAGGATTTTGTTGTGTTTTGAGTCTATTATGTTAAATAAGGTCTATCTAGACCATTTTACATGTAATTGGGGGGTTTATGAGTTAATAGGTGTCAAATGAGGGAAAAGTTACTCAAAATGTGCAAATGTTGTCATGGACAAAACTATAAAAATGCAACTTAAAGGGAATTTGAAGGGTTAAGGATTTGAAAAGTTAGTTATGAATGTTGGGCAGTTAGAAGTTGATTCAAAAATGTATTTAAAGCCTCAAAAGGCTTGACCATGATATTTTTGAAGTTTGTATTGTGGAATCAAATGAGAAAAAACAACGTTTTCTCTGTTATTTCCTGTGTTTTCTGAACTTTCTTCCTTCTGTACGGCTTGTACAATATTGTAAATGCTTTGAATTCATCTATGTTTTGAAGATACATGTATTACCATTCAATTTATTCCATTTTGAGTGTATAACTTTGAATTTAGTAGGAGATATCACTGGTTTTCTAAAGTAGCCCTATTTTCTCAGAGTTAAGGGTTTTGATAGGAATAAAATGAAGTAATGGTCATTCCACCTACTGTCTTCATCTGTTGCTCAGTGGAATGACTCATTGGATGGTAGGATAGGTTTTTTAATGTGTCTAGAGGCAAGGGTGTTGATATTGTATGATTTGGTGACACCATAGGGTTAAAAAGTGCATGTTTTCCATATGAGAATGGTGTGTCAATAGAGGGTTTTGAAGAAATAGTAAAAGAGTTTCTCATGAGTTGATATTATGAGTTTTTGTAGACCATTTGGAGATTTTTGGATGCAATTTTGAGGTACTTTAAGTATGAGATGTGTGAGATTCAATAAACCCTAGGTGTTTGTATGTAAAAGGAGGGCTTCTTGGGGCAACATATTAGAAGGCCTAAATCTACAAATAGGTGAGTGATTTTGAAGTTTTGTGTCAAAAATTAAGACTGTCCAGGGGTTTGGGGTGTTTTTCAAGTGTTTAAAGGGTACCTTCTATGGAAAATAGGGCTAATTGAGTAGCCTTGGAGCAGGGCAGTTTATTGGTTCTTAGTGTTGAGTCAAAGAAAGCCTATGAGATCTTTTGATATGTTGGTTAGGAGTTTGTGGTGAACCTTTATGGTGATTGATAGGCCACTGTATGACCTTCTCTAAAAGATAACTCCATTGGTTGGTTATTGAGAACTATAAGCCATAAGAAGAGTGATTGAGTCAAGTTGAGGGATTTATGTTGTAAGGAGTTGTTTTTAGATTGATTTTGGTCATTTTCAAGTTGAAGAGAGTCTTTAATCCACCTTGTTTGCATCAGGTGGTATTAGAGCCCAATTATTAGATCCCTTGTTGGTGATTTGGTTGGTTTTTGCAGGTTGGAAGGTGAAGAGGCAGTATTGTCAAGATGCCTCCTAAAGGAAGCCTAGTTGCAAGAAAGATGGATGAGCAGGCTAGACAAATAGAAGCTTTGAGAAGAGAGATGGCTGCATTGAAATAAAAAATAGGAGTGGATATGGATGAGAGTGATAATGAAGAAGAAGAGACTTCCAGTGAAGAGGAAGAGATGGATCCAGATGATGTAAGGATGTTGAAGCTTTTGAAGGCTGTGAAGAAATATGGACATAGAAAAATGGATGTTCCTATGTGTGGGGGAAAACTAGATGCAAAATAGCTCTTGGATTGGATAGGGGCTTTGGAAAACTATTTTGATAGTGAGGAGATTGATGAAGAACACAAAGTTAAGAAGGCCAAAACCAAATTAAAAGGACATGCTTTGTTGTGGTGGAACTTTGTGCAAGATGAAAGGGAGAGAAAAGGAAAGAACAAGATCACTTCATGGGAGAGAATGAAGGAAAAAATGAAAGGTAAGTTCCTTGTGATTATAATGTTCAATTACTCAAAAGATTACAAAATATTAGGCAAAAAGAACAAGATGTGCAAACATATATTGAAGAATTCTATAGGATAAGTATAAGAACTAAGCATGAGGAGGATGAGGAAGAAAGAATAGCTAGATATCTCAATGGCCTAAGATATAACATTCAAGATGAAATCAGTTTGTTGGCACCAAAATGTGTGGAAGAATGCTTTCAAATGGAAATTAGAGTAGAAGAAAAACTCAAGAGAAGGCAACAAGAGGAGGAGGAAATACTTCTAGGGGTAGAGGTACATCTTCAACACGAAGACAACCCAAAGAAGAACTTGAAGATATTGATAAGAATAAAGAACAAGCTCCTGAATCAAGAGGTGGATGGAGAGGTGGAAGAACAAGCTTTAGGAAAAGGAGAGATTTCAATGAGTTTTCAAGAAGATATAAATGTGGTGAGTTTGGTCACCTTTCCTTCAAGTGTCCTAAGAAGAGTGGAACCAAATCAAGTGGAGGAGAAAGGAAATATGATAGGAGAGACCAAATTGCTTATGAAGATGAGGCTGAAATCTCAAGTTCCAATACTCTTCGTGCTACTCCTGAAGTTGGAGAGATGTTGATGATGAGAGGGAAAACCTTGAAGACATCCATGGAGAAATAACAAGTTCAAAGGAGATCCTTATTAAGGACTTCTTGTAGATGAAAAGATAAGGTATGTAAAGTAATTGTGGATTATGGATGCATTGACAATATGGTCTCTAGTGATATGGTTGAAAAATTTCATTTGGAAAGGGTACCTAGGAAAAAACCATACAAAGTGCCTTGGGTCAGTGAAAAAAAACCATGTTGGTGAATGAACAAGCTACTATGGAGTTTCAAATTGGTCCCTATAGAGATAAGGTTGTATGTGACATTCTACCTATGAGTTGTTTCCATGTTTTGCTCGGGAGACCCTGGCAATTTGACAGGTCTATAGTTTATCATGGAAGATAAAACACTTATAACATTGAAAAATATGGGAAGAACTTTATTCTAACTCCATTGGTTGAGGAAACACGTGAGAAAGGTGAGGTCATAATGATGGGAAGGAAAGAATATGTGAGCATTGAGGAAGGTGAGAGCATGAGGTTTGCAGCCATGTCTAAGTCTGATACAGTCAAGACAGTGAATAGGAAGGATGAGGGTAATGTGCAGAAAGAGAGGAAGAAGAATGCTTTTGTGTGGCAGAAGAAAGTGAAGGGGAATGTGCCTCAATTTGGTATAGAGTAGCATGAGAATGGAAGGCCTTTAGTAAGGCAAGAAATCAGTGAGGGAGTGCTTGTTGGGTTAGTCATGTGCCTTGTAATTGTGAATACAGTGAAAAGGAAGATTAAGGGTGTTGATACAGAGGTCTACAAAGTTGATAAGACAACTGATGAGAAAACAAAGGTTTATGGTGTTGATAAGACAGTAAATGAGGTGTGTATAGATATGACAGAGACCACTAAAAGTTAAGGGTTTTGATAGGAATAAAATGAAGTAATGGTCATTCCACCTACTATCTTCATCTATTGCTTCGGTGGAATGACTCATTGGATGGTAGGATAGGTGTTTTAATGTGTCTGGAGGAAGGGGAGTTGATATTGTATGATTTGGTGACACCATAAGGTTAAAAAGTGCATGTTTTCCATATGAGAATGGTGTGTCAATAGAGGGTTTTGAAGAATTAGTAAAAGAGTTGCTCATGTGTTGATCTTATGAGTTTGTGTAGACCATTTGGAGACTATTGGATGCAATTTTGAGTTACTTTAAGTCTGGGATGTGTGAGATTCAATAAACCCTAGGTGTTTGTATGTAAAATGAGGGTTTCTTGGGGCAGCGTATTAGAAGGCCTAAATCTGCAAATAGATGATTGATTTTGAAGTTTTGTGTCACAAATTAAGACTGTCCAGGGGTTTGGGGTGTTTTCAAGTGTTTAAAGGGTACCTCCTATGGAAAATAGGGCTAATTGAGTAGCCTTAGAGCAAGGTAGTTTATTGGTTCTTAGTGTTGAGTCAAAGAAACCCTATGAGATCTTTCGATATGTTGGTTAGGAGTCTATGGTGAACCTTTATGGTGATTGATAGGCCATTGTACGACCTTCTTTAAAAGATAACTCCATTGGTTGGTTATTGAGGACTATAAGCCATAAGAAGAGTGATTGAGTCAAGTTGAGGGATTTGTGTTGTAAGGAGTTTTTTTCAAATTGAGTTTGGTCATTTTCAAGCTGAAGAGAGTCTTTAATCCACCTTGCTTGCATTAGAAACCATGGAGCAAGGTTTGA
This sequence comes from Sequoia sempervirens, assembly GCA_007258455.2. Taxonomy (NCBI): domain Eukaryota; kingdom Viridiplantae; phylum Streptophyta; class Pinopsida; order Cupressales; family Cupressaceae; genus Sequoia; species Sequoia sempervirens. The sequence goes on along the minus strand of VDFB02271358.1, from coordinate 1,203,523,506 downwards.
TGAGTAATGGTAGTCATAACATCCTCTAAAAAATATGGTTCATAACCCGTGGTTTCCAAATCCACAATCAAAAGGTAGTATACTGTGCAAAAATCAGAGATAGGGAAATGACTTCAGTGAATAAAGGGAAACCAAATAAATGAAGGGAATGGAAATACCTTGAAGAGAAATAAATATGATGACATTAACGAGGTATTTACCAAGTTGGGAAGATTTAGGGGCAGTCATGATTTCCTAACCTTAGAAAAATTGGAGTCATATCCTATGATGAATAGAGGACAACCACTTCAACAAATGACTATGATGAAGGTGCCATGAGATAGAAAGGGACAGTCACATAAATATATTTATACATATTTGAAAAAATAAAATGGATAGTGGAAGATCCCATAGGATAGACCCATGAGAATGAACAATGACCATGAAGTTCCTGAGATGAGGGCAGTTTCAAAAGATTAAGGATCATGAAAGATAGTTTGAAGACTGAATGCATAAAGAGGCACAATAAAGAGGACAATATTCAAGTGAAGAAGGGGAAATTTGTGGTATAGATGGTAGTCATCATGGAATTTTTTCATGAATCTTATAGTACTTAGAGAGCATTGTCAATAGACCTTATTGAAAAGTAGAACAAATTCATAAGATAGTCTACAAGGTCAAAGAAGCGTCAAGAGCCTATAGTGAGGTTTCGTGAATTAAGGATTGAGTTTTGAGCATTGGCATTATTTCAAGAGGAAAATAGTGACCTCATCTCAGAGGATAATCATCACTGTCCAATAACCAAGGGATCATCCTTTAGCATGGTGATATTCAATACATGTACTCTATAGATTTCTCAGTATAAGAGGGCTTGTATCTAAAGATAAATCACAAAGATCACATGACCATGATATTTGACATTGGACATATGCCACAATAATTTTTAAATGGCAGTGGCCATGGAAGATAAATAAAGGAAGGTTAGTCCTATGATAGATGAAAGAAATCAAAAGGAATCCAACTATATGATGAGACTCAAAGGATAACATAGTAGAGAGACCTATGATGAATAGAAGACAATCACCATGACAATGAAATGAGTTTCCATATCACAAGTATACACTTATGACAGAGGGTGGTCAAATAAAGGACAATCTCCAAGGATTTAACATTTCAAATATGCATAATGGAGTCATATCAAGTGTAATAATGGTAGAATTATTAGAGTGATGAGACATATGGATGATCTTAGAGTTGCAAGTTGGAAAACCTATGATGCAAGGATGGTCCAAACAAAGTATGGGAGATAGTCTTGAGATTTCAAGACCAAACATTGAAGATGAGTGAGTAGAGTTTCTATGAAAAGACAATGGATAAGAATCATGGCCACTAAGCATTGTAAGATTACATCCTTGATGAGCATGAAAACTTGGAGGTTACACTATCATCCAACTAGTATGATCTTGTGACTATAGGTGAACTCAAATTACATGAGAAAATTACAAAGTTGGAGGCATTAACAAACATAGCAATCATCACACATCTTCCTGGAATTTTGATGAAGTTTAGAAGGATAGAATGCATCTTTTAATATCATATAGAGGTATATTATGCCACCTTGAAGCAACTAGTTATCTTCAAGTGAATCCAACATATAAAATCCTCATGCAAGAGTATTCATATATTAAAGCTAAAGAAAGTTTAGTTTAGGGTGCTCACAATCAGTTTTAGGCCTCTTAAGGAGTCTACATAGATATAACTAGGAGTTGGGTGAAGTTTGGAGCCATAAGCAAGTAGCTTGGGGAAATTTTGGGCCCTAAAATTAGGGCCTTTTTTACCTTGTATGCCCATGAACCTAAAAATCTCACGCAAAATGATAGAGGAAAACTCTCCCAATTAGGGACAACTCTCCTAATCAACATCATGCATGTTTTTGAAGACTAGTTAAAGTTCAGTTTGGAGGCACTTACCATCAATTTAGGAGTTGATAAAGAGTCTGCATGGGTGGGACTTGAGTTAGGTGAAGTTTTCAAGGCACATGCAAGCAGTTTGGGGTAGTTTTGAGCCCTAAAAACAAGGATTTTTCACTTTGCATAACCAAGGAGCCTATTTCTATGTAAATCATTGAAGACATCTAACATAATCAACACACAAACTTGACCTTTTCCTTGAAGACATCTTCAGTTATGCAAGAGGTTTCTTTCATCAAAACTAGACACCCAATTCATTTTTGAGGTAGTTCTTTCTATTCTTCTTTTTGTTGTATGCAAGAGAAAGAGATTGTAACTCATTTTAGGGAGATATTTTTTAATATAGAACATTTTTCATGCATTTTTGCAAGTATTTTCAGATTTGTATCAACAAAAAATTCTTATTATTTCAATAAAAGCAACATGTTGTGCCTTCTAAAATTCACGTGTTGAATGTTTTTGTAGATGATTTGATCTAATTTCTTTGATTATCAATATAAGATCCTTGAATTATGTCCCATTGAAAAACATTTCTTTACAAGAATAAGCAAAAACCATACAAGTCATAGGTTATGTTAATTGTTCAACATTTATAGTTGTGAAAAGACTTCGTTTTCCTTCTAAAAAACTTGAAAATATAACCTTCTTGTGAAACACTATTGTGTGAGCTTGCAAAATTTGAGTTGTGCATAGAGTAGGACAAATTTTGAGAGAAATTGTCAGTTGAAACAATAGGTACATGTCTTTTGAACTTTGTTGCATCACCTCCTAACATAAAATCTTTTCAATTTTAGTCCTTCTATCTCTTTTCATTATCAATCAGTAGTTTATAGGAGGTTCATCAAGGGAACCAACCCTCTCTGGAGGTTCATCTTCACCATAAGAAACCCACAACTTGAAGATGATCCCATGTTTCAAAGGATAACTAAGTTTTACATTTAGCTAGGGTGCAATCCTCATGATATATCAATGGTAAAATATTATATATTAATGAAGATCAAACAAACAAACAAAAAAAAAATATAAAACAAAAATAAAACTAATGATAAAAGAAGATGGAATAATATAAAGATTTTATTAATCCTAGTGTGATTGGTCAATCTTTTCAAATATTATGAGAACAACAATAAAAAACATTTTTTGCTAAAATAAGGTCTAATGCTCATGACTCTATAATGAAATTGGTTATTAGATTAACTCAAAAATAATATGAAAATATTATACAATTTAAAAAATTCTAATGAAATTGAAAATGAACACCATTTCCTTGAATTTATAACTAAGACAATTTCCAATATCCTTTAAACAAGAATTGAAATCCCAAATTTTTATATGCAAGTTAATTTTGAAAGGAAGAAAAATTTACATGATCAACAATTATTGTAAACATATAACATGAATTACACTCCACCAATATCACCCTTGGTTATATATGTAACATAGTACTCTTAACACAACAAATACTTGAACAAATATGTAGATATTATTTAATAAAACATTTAATCTTTAATATTCTACAATAAAACATTTAATCTTCATTATAAAGAAAAGGGAAATCTTATATTAGGTCTAAAATTGTGAATGGTGGATCTAGACCTACACAAACACAAAAAATAAACACATTATTAGTCCAATATGCAAGTTAGAAACAACATTCCCCATGAAATTCATTTGAAACATGAAAACAAGAAATAAGTGATGAACACAAGTAAAGAAGCTATTCAATCCTATTTTAATGTCCAAACTCTCAATCCCATGGGGGAATTGGTGCCATTTTGATGTGGAAAATGGCCCTTTCCCAATTCCTTGCAAGCTTGATGATCAATGGTGAAGATTTGATGCTCCTTGGCAAAATTTCTCCATAACCTAGCTATGAAATGATGAAAATAGATGGAAATGGATGAAGATTGCTCAACACATGAAGATGATAACCTTGCTCAAGTTGTGGATGAAAATGCCTAAGATTATGAATGAACTTGTGTATCCAAAATCCAAATGAGAGCTTTCTATTTATAGAAGAGAATGATGGAGGATGAGGCAAAATGGATGAATGTGGGATCAAACACCAACCAATAGAATAATGCCACTTGTCAACATGTGAGTGGACAAAGGTGGAGCACATTTGGATGAATGTGCACACATTAATGCAATTAGGTGGAATTTCAAATTTGGAGAAGTGACAAGTTGGAGGGAGGGAAGAAATGAATTAAATGCCACTTGGCTCAAGAAAAGGACATGTAAGAGGCCTTTAATGCCTTGTTGGATGGACAAACACCTTTGGGGGGAGAATTCAAACTTGGAGAATATTCCCACTTTGATGCCTTTTTGAATGAAAATAGAGATATAATAAATCAATTAAAATGATTTTCATGAGAAAGTGACAAAAGCTAGAGGATTTGATGGATTAAGATTAGCATTAATCAGGATTTGATTAATTAAGATGAAGATTAGCTGATTCGACAATTTGATTTAGACTTTTGGATTAATTTAAATCAAAATGAGAGGAAAATGATTAGATTTAATTAAATAAAGTTGGATTTATTTAATCAAAGGGGATTGTGTTAGACTTAATCAAATAAATGTTAATTTATTTAATTAAAGGAGATGACCTTAGAGATTAATTAAATAAATTGAATTATTTAATTAAAAGAGGGACTATAAGATTAATTAAACAAAGTGATTTATTTAATTAATAGGAGATGATGAATTAATCAGATAAATTTGATTTATTTAATTAAGAGATGAAATGTGATGAATTTAATTAAATAAAGATTATTTAATCAAATGGTTAGTAAAGAAGATGAATTAGTCCATGAACTGGTGTTAGTAATTAGGATCAGGTGTATAGGATCAATCAATATATTTTCCGTGTCTACATTTTTCCCCTCTTTGAAGTAATGTTCCCGCTGTGTTGGTTCAAAGAATAACCTTGCCGAAATCAAAATTCAATTTTTTTCATTTTTTTAGATGCCCCACTGTTGCCCTAGTGAACAAATTATGCTGGTATACTGCCCCCTCGAGAGATCAGACACAAATTTGGATTTTTGGGTGATCTCTCAAAAAAAAGGACAAGCTGCCTGACGGGTCCATAAAGGGTCCAGGATGCCAAAAACATGCAAAAATGAAAAAAAATGATGCAAAATGACCCTCGGTTGGACGAAAACGGGAGTGGGGGCACGAAACACTAGTTGGACGGCTAAATGGGGTAAGAAAAACACCTAACTTTCATGCTTAAATAGCCGTCGAGGGGTCACTTTCAATTCATTTGAACACCTAGCCTTTAGAAATTTCTTGCTTTTGAGCTCTGACCTTCGTTTGAGATGGCGCAACAAATGCTTCCACGTCACATTTCAAAGCGAGTCCGAGTGTACCAACGAATTCCAAGCGCAAGAACACTGGTATGTGACCCTATCCCACCTTTTTTTAAAATCTTCGTACACATTTATTAGGGTCAAAAGTCAAACTAAGTCAAGTGATGTTGTTTGGCACTGTTGAAAGCTTAGAATCGACGCCACGTGACCTTAAAGTGCGCTACTATTGAGTCTGGTGACGCGACGTCATAGTTTAGCAATTAGGGTTTAAACTTCAAAGTGCGTCGCATGTGCAAATAGCGCCATGACGAGCCAGTTAGGAATTTAGGGTTTTTAGCCAAACTGATGCATAGTCAAACTCCGACGCCGCGACGGAGTTTGGAACTTTGAGGTCTCTAGTGGCGTAGTTTGGAGCTTTCAAATAGTGATGCCATTGCAAATAGTGACACATTTGTTGTTTTGGTTGCGAAAGCTTCAAAGGAGATCCTGATTTTTTATGAAACTTGACGTAGTGGCCTCACTGATGCAGGAGGACATAAAGATTTTACATTCACACGAGCACCGGTCCTTGATTCTGAGTAGATTGACAGGATTGCATGAGTTGCTCCAGGAGCATCTAGGAGCGATTTGGCTCTAGTATGTTGCATACGCTCTAGCCATTAGGACACATCTTGGCATGATGACAACATTGGCAAAGAGATGGCACAGTGAGACGTCATCGTTTCACTTCCCCACAGGCGAGGCGACAGTCACACTGGAGGATGTCTGGCGCATTCTTCGATTGCCCATTCATGGAGAGTGGGTCATTTATGACATGGACACCAGGACAAATGCTTTCTATGAGGTGATGGAACTAGACGAGATTATTTTTGCTAAGGGACAAATTGAGCTAGAGCGGTACAGGAGCTCAGTGTCGCCATTTTGATTGATCGTGATAGCTATTATCTCATGCCTTGTGGCACCAGATCAACGCGACCGATACTTTAGTCTAGGATGGGGTCTTTCCTGGGAGCAGATGCTCCACCAGAGAGAGTGCTTTACGTGGGGGCCAATGATGCTGGCCTCACTCTATCACGATTTGCACAAGTTCACATATTACGACAGTAGGGCCATCGAAGCCAGAGTTACACTTTTGCACATCTGGGGCTGGGAGCACATTGCAGTGCTCCACCCATAGGTTACACTGGTTGACATGGAGCTAGATGACCCAACAGTCTGGCGGTACAAAGGTGTCTTGAAATTTACACACACAGGAGTGGCCAACATCCCTCACTGGAGGAGGGTGATTGATGAGATGGCAGTTCTCACATAGAGGCCTTGGCTCGGTATGCCTTCCTGGTATGATGATGTTCAACAACTCTTTTATGCAAGGCAGGAAAAGCTCATGTAGGGTAGGGAGCACACCATGATCGAGCGTTATTTTTTAGATCGGGTGGCTAGGCAGTTCGAAGATGCACATGATAGGCCCGATGACCAGTATGTGGCCATATTTTCCTGTATTATGAGGGAGACTACATGGGGTCGGATGATCCCTCCAGAGGATATCGTAGACTCCTTCAAGCAATTGGTGGCTAGGCCATGGCCATATGATCAGGGGCAGGTGGACCCAGTGACCACATAGGCATATCACAATCGGTTTCATCCTCCTATTAGATTGACAATGCCAGGGGCAACCTTACCACAACAGAGACCTTGAGGCCGGTCAACAAGGCGGGGGCGAGGGAAAGGAGGCCGAGGAGACGGAGATGGGGATGGAGACAGGGGAAGAGGAGGAGGTGGACCACCTCCCGACTAGAGAGGGCAGAGGGATCATGTGCATGGTCATCAATAGAGAGATGGGGATCTGAGAGATGCCCCGCGGGACCCACAATAGCCTCTGAGGGACCATCAGCAACCACCACCACCACCCCAGCCTAACCAGAGGGATGCAATCATTCAGAAACTGCAGGTACAGGTTGCCACTTTGAAAACTGAGAGAGATCAAGCCCACACAAAGTGGGATCAGGCCATACAACAGAGACATGCCATCAAGTTGCAGCTAGCACAAGAGACTGGGAGATGCCAGTAGCTCGAGAGCACACAGGGCAGGACAATCCCGACACACATGTATCGAGACGTAGTTAGAGAGGCATAGTATTATAGAGTTCATTATCATTAGGCAGTGCCTTGAGCAGCCCGAGCACCAGAATTCTCTCAGTAGACAGAGCAGAGGCAGGATCAACCTAAGAGACAATCGGGTGAGGGGAGCAGCCATTGGGGCTAGCTTCATACTTTTGATCAGAGACACCATTATTTTTGCAATCTACGGCTCCATTTTTGATAGCCCCATGGGCGATTTTATATTTTGATTGATATACACACATTTGATCCTAATTCTTTGTACCATGATAGTTACATTTTTTATGATATATATATGATATGACCGATTGGATATATGATGATGTGTCTATTCTATTTATGCATGATGGATGGAAATTTTTTACTTTTCTATATGTGATACGATGATAGGATGTGACTCTATTTTATGTGATGCAATGCAATGTATATATGATACTATATTATGTGATGATGTGATGTAGTGATTATGCAGATGTTTATGGGTGGATGCATTTCTTTTTTAGTATCTTTCTATGCACTTCTTATGATGATGTATGGATGAAAATGTTATGATATGCAAATGATTTAAAAAATTTAGACTAACAGATCTATATAGATGATGATGTTATATGCTATGGTCATGAGATGTATGAGGTGTTTTTTTTCCTTTTTAGTACTTTTTCTAATATGTATGGATGACATGATGATGCACATGATATGATATGACCATGCTTTTATTATGACACCTATGTGATGATGCATATGACATGATATGATGATGCACATGATGATATGATGTGATGATGATTTTAATAATGATATGATGATGCAAATGATATGATAATGCTTATATGATGATGGAAATGGATGGTATGATGATGCACCTAATATGATATGATGATGCTTATGTGATGTTTATATGATTATGGAATGGATGCAAATGTATGGTTTATGCGATGCTTAGAATAACCAATCTATATTATGTAATGATGAAATGCCATGCATGTGAGATAATCAATGTTTCCTATATGATATGATATACATTATGCTGCTGGTTTGTGGATGCAAGATGGATGCATTAGTGATGATTTTGATTAACTGACAAGGTACCATGTTAGTGCAGAAAGAAGACAGAAGAAATAAGATCCAACAAGCCTACCTTATTAGAGACGATGATGATGATGTTGATGATTCGCTTATCAGGAATTGGGATTTTAAAAGGGATATTTACCTTATGTTTGATAACAAACATAGATGCGATGCATCAAGGTATAAAGAACCAAGATGGCGTTGCACCTAGTGTGATGGAATTTGTCTCAACAATCAAATAGGAGTACTCTTGTTCACACCTGGCATACAAAACCTTATCTAAAATGTAGTTCAGATATTCAAAACATCTTGGACCAAAACATAGAAAGGCAAGCATTCCTATGTGGTCAATAAGACATCTAAAAACCCCTCCCTACATCCAAACAAAGCATGCATGACCAAAGTTATATTACCAAGAAGCACAACAGATAAAAAGATAATGATCGTTGCCCCATTCCTTTCTCTCTAAATCCCTTTTTTTTGGACATCATTGAGAGGTCATTGGAATGAGCGCAACAAGATAAGTCAAAAAGACAAAGATCAAGTAACAAACAAGCTAATGTTCTTCAATACCGCTAGCCAAGACTAAACTATGATGATGCTTGATGTTGATGTCCATTGTAGGAAGGATGCATCCTAGGACATGATGTTATCAGATGATTTGGGACAAACTAGATGATGAGCTATTAGTACCAAGAGTTGACCAACTTGTTTACCTACTGACCTAGACTTGAGACTTTGATGATTAAGTTTTCACTTGTGATTTGCTAGACTTATTTTTGACTATTTCACCAAAGGTTGAGGATGACTATTGATTTATTATGAGTGAAAGTTTATTGCAGGTGATAGCAAGATGGGATGGATGGATTTTTTCAAATATTTGGATGTTTTTGAAATGTTCTAAGGTTGTTTTTGGTATTTTTAAGATTTTGCAAATGTTTTGATTTTCAATTTTCAAATTTTTTTTGTGTTTTCTAAGATTTTGACCAAGAGACTAACCTAAAGACCTATCCTAGGGGCCTTGGGAGTTGATCAATAAATTAGCCTTGCCTACGTTATACATGCAAAGACCATGTAGTTCGACTAACACATACTCAATTATTGATGAAATATGAACAAATGGATTGCCATTTTATTATGACAGACTCCTAAAGGACTGACCTAAGTGTCTCGGGGGATGATCAAAGATCAACCTTTCCTACGTTCAAAGCTCAGAGACCCGTGGTTTGACAAGATGACTCTATTTTTTGACTTTTTGACTAACCTTTTTGACATATTTTTGGGTTTTGATATGTTTTGAATGTTTTTGGATTTTCTAATTTTAGAGAAGACTTCAAGAATATACACGAATCCGATCCGATGAGAACATGCCCCTAGCGTGTTGCAATAGACTACTTCGATATAGGCAGGACAAATTGACCTTAGGAATGGGTCGAGTAGCACTAGGAGGGATCATGACACCAACAGAGGACCAAGCTATGATACAGACGTGGACGGGTGATGGATTAGTGCGATGGAAATGTGATGGGTGATGGATAGATGGATGGATGATCCAGAAAAAGCCGTGAAGATCCTGGTGGATGGAAGTTTCTTATTTACACAAGGTGCCTATTTTCCAGGTTTTCACCAAGGTACTTTCCCAAAGTGCCACCGAAGTGGTTTTCACTAGAGGATGGTTTTTTTCTCTTTACTATTTTTAATCCTTTTTCTATTTTTTTGGATTTTTATTGGGCTCCTGTAGAGGTTCTCCTTCTGGTGTTGATAACTGATATTCCCCTAACTTGTAGCTTGTTGTGATGATGAAGGGTCCCAACCAATTGGGTTCAAATTTTCCCTTGCTATCTGGATTCAAGACATTCTTTTGATTCTCCTTCAGCACAAGCTCTCTGAATTGGAAGATCTGCCTGCTGATCTTCTTGTTGTAGCTCCGTTTGAGTCAGTTCTGGTAGAATTTAAAATGGTTTAAGGCATCCATACACTGCTCATCCAGTAGTTCCAACTCATTTAATCTTGACACCTGATATTCTTCATCTGTGATGAGATTCTGCAATGATATTCTCAGGGACAGGAGTTCGATCTCAATAGGGAGTATGGCTTATGATCCATAGACCAGGGAGAATGGGGTGACACTTGTTGGTGTGTGGATGCTTGTTTGATAGGACCATAAGGCGATATTTAGCTGCAAATTTCAGTCATGACCAATGTCATTGACTATTTTCTTGAGGATTTTTAGGATGGTCGTATTTGTAGCTTCAACTTGGCCATTTCCTTGAGGATAGTACAGGAGTGGAAAAGTGATGTTGGATATTAAACTTTTGGCATAGGTTGCGAACATCCTAATTTTTGAAAGGTGTCCTGTTATCTAAGATAATGGCTTGAGGGACACTGTAGCGGAAAATAAGGTAGTCCAGGATGAACTTGGATATCTGTTTTCCAATGATATAGGTCATGGGGATGGCTTCCACCCACTTTGTGAAGTACTCGGTGGCGGTGATGATGAAATTATGTCCACTAGATGAAGTGGGGGTAATTTTTCCAACGAGATCGAGCCCCCATTGTGAAAAAGGACAAGGTGTAACAATCGGGTGGGGCTCCTAAGCTGGTGCATGGATGAGATCCACATGTTGCTGACACTGCAAACACCTTTTGACATAATCATGTGCTTCTCTTTCCATTGTAGGCCAATAGTATCCAGTCCTCAACAGTTTCTTAGCCAAGGTCATACCACTCGAATGTGAACCACAAATGTTGTTATGCACCTCAGTCAAAGCAGTCAAAGCTTCCTTAGTGTTTAGGCAACGTAAAAGGGTCCCTTCAATGCTTCTATGGTATGGGGTCTCTCCTAGGATGACAAAAAGGGGATGATTTTTTGACAAAGGCTCTTTTGAGGTTCGAGGTTATATCTGTGGGGAGGACTCCTATTCTTAGGTAGGTGTATATATCATGGTACCAGGGATCACTAGGACCAACGATTTCACACACAAATTCAGACTCTGGTACCTCGAATGCTAGTATGAGAAGTTGCTCTATGAGGAATTCTTGCTTTGGGATGTTGTGTGGGATTTTTAATAGTGATTCAATTGTAGCCATTACATCCATTGCTCTTTTATTTTCTCTTGGTAGCTGCTCAAATGTGATATCAATGAGGAAATCCTTGAGGCTTTCCACCAATTTCTTGTATGGAGTCAAATTTTTGTCCTTTTTTTGATACTCATCATTTACCTGGTTGATTACAAGATGTGAGTCTCCATAGACCTTAAGTGCCATGATCTGCCACTGCACTACAATTCTCAGCCCTATGACAAGAGCCTCATATTGTGTGATGTTATTTGTGCAAGGGAATGATAACTTGTATGATTTTGGTATACAGTCCCCTTGTGGAGTGATGAAGAAGATCCCTGCTCCTGACCCATGTTACGTGTAGGATCCATCAAAGTACATTTTCCAGTGATCTACTACACTTAGGTTGAAAATTGATTTGTTAGGGAACTTTGATATAAGTGGATTCTCTGAGTATATTGGTTCCTTTTCCAGTTGATCTACAATTGCTTGTCCTTTAATGGCCTTGCGTTCCACATACTCAGTGCCATGTTTTTTCAAGATCATAACCCACTTATTTTCCCTTCCTGTAAGCATTGCTTTGGAAAGCAGGTATTTGAGCGGGTCTATCTTTGCGATGAGCTTTATTTGATGTGCTAGCATGTAATGTCTGAATTTTTGTGCCACAAACACGACTGCTAGACAAGATTTTTTGATGGATGTATATTTCAACTCAGGTCCCACCATAGTTCGATTGATTTAGTAGATAGCTCTCTCTTTCCCATTTTCATCATGTTGTGCTAAGAGAGCATCAAGAGCTGCCATTGTTGTTGATATATATAGGATAAAGGGTTCACCTAGAATTGGTGGCATGAGAACTGGCGGTGTAAGTATTCCTTGATCTTGTTGAAGTCCTGATCACATTTTTCATCCCACTTGTATGCTACCCCCTTGTGGAGTAGATGAGAGTATGGGACAACCTTGTCTTCCAATTGCACTATGAATCGGCAGATGGACTGGAGTCTTCCTTGTAGGCCTCTTAGTTGTTTCAATGTTTTTGGTGCCTCCATTTCAAGGATTGCTTTGACTTTGGTGGGGTCTACCTCAATTCCTCTCATGGATACAATGTACCCTAGGAGCTTGCTTGATTGTACCTCGAAGAAAAACTTCTTTGGATTTAGTCAAACCTTGTATTTTTCTAGCCTGTAAAAAATGGAGCTTAATGCTGCTATGTGATCCCGACGTTTCTTTGACTTAGCCAATATATCATCCACATAATCTTCCACAATTTTATGAATCATATCATGAAAGATTAGTGTCATGGCCCTTTGATAGGTAGCTTCAACATTCTTCAACCCAAATGGCATCATATTCCAGCAATATGCCCCCCATGGACAAGTGAAAGCCATTTTATGTTGGTCAACTTTTGCTATCATGATCTGGTTGTACTTTCAGAATCCGTCCATCAAGGATAACATCTCATGGCATGTTGTCATATCCACAATCATATCAATGTTTGGAAGAGGGAAGTCGTCCTTGGGACATGCTTTGTTTAGATCTCTGAAGTCTGTGCAGATGTGGATGCCTCCAGTGGGATTGGAAAAAAGTACAAGATTGGAGACCCACTTCGGATAATCCACTAGCCGTATGAACCCTACATCTAGGAGCTTTTGTAATTCCATTTTGACCAACAATGCTATTTGGGGATGCATTTTCCTTAGCTTTTGTCTCACCGGATTTGCTTCAGGATATATAGCTAGGTGGTGAACCACAACTTCCGGATCAAGGCCCGACATGTTGGCATAGGTCCATGCAAAGTTTATCTTTATTTCTTTTAGGAATGTAGCCAAGAGTTCTTGCTCTTTTCTCAGAAGCAATTTGGTATAGAAGGTGATATGTGACGTTTCCTCTATTCCTAGGTCGACTGGATTGCACTTTTCTGCTAAGATTGCTGACTTCTCCTGATGAATAACATTGAGAGGAAGATTGAATCCTTCATCCTCTGAATCCTCAGAGAGGTTTTCACCGTTGGACGCATCCTTTATTTTTACTGTTTTCGGGTCAGAGAGTGTCACAGTGTGGTTTTCGCTCAAAGACCTAGAGATTATTCTCATATTTTCACTTTTGCGACTAAAGGATTCAATTGTTTCTCTATAATAGGCATGTGTGTTGAGTATGATGTCGAACATGGCCTCGTGATCTCCATATGGTACCATATCCCACAATCCCATTAATTTTGAGAGCGCCTCATCATTTTCAAATGTGTCCAAAATTGGTGGTCCTCGTTGATTGTAATCGATGAGTTAGGGATAGACTAAGTTTATTTTGTGGGTTTGACTGGTTAAATCAAAAGGAAGGGTACTAATCATGAGAAGGGAGGAATCCTTGAATAGAATAGGAAAGTTAGTTATGGGGTCATCATCACTACTACACACATCGGTTATGTCAAAGGTTAAGTTGTCTATGACTCGACCTGTGGATGTTGGTAATTGAAGGGAAGATGCTGATAGCTGAGGAGGATTTTTGACCTTCCTAATGAGGCACATTTTCCAAGTATGGTCACCTTCGAAGGGGTACATCCAAGGCCAAGATTTCTCATACTCTTCTCTGGAATGAGAGGTACTAGAAGACCATTTTCATTCTTCCCAAGTTTATTGTTTATGTTATAGCCCATACCAAGCATTATTTGTAACCCTTTGCTACTCTCATCCATGGGAAGATCAGGTGTGGGCCTTTCATCTTGGTATAGTAAGCTTGATATGTATTTATCATCTACTATTTCCTTACTTAGATCCCCCCAACATCTAAATCTAGAAGGCTCTGCTCTAAAGGTTTGGGATGATGTTTTAGCTGGTTGGGGTTGCCCATGAGACGTAGGAGATTGAGGTAACTCTTGTTGGTGTAATTAATTAATTAATTATTATACTAGCATAAGTTAACTTAGGTCTTGCATTTAATTAATTAAGTCCTAGGTTGCATTATTAGATAAATCATTTAATAAATGGGATAATATTCCCTTCCTTATTTGTAGGAGATAAGATTCCTTCTAGAAGATGAGTTGTCCTTCTAGAACTTATCTCCTCATTTAATGATCATCAACATAGGGTTCACATGCTGTCACATGTTAGATTATAACACTTGGCAACATCTCATGCATATTAGGGTTTACCTCTTGCCTATATAATCAGGCATCTTGTTCATTTGTAATATATCTTTTTCATCATATCAATAGAATCTTTAATCAAGCATTCCATAGTTGCAACACTTTCTTTGTGGTTGATCATCTTTCCTGGCTCAAAGGTCCTCCATCGAAATCTGCAGCTTCAAGGACTGTGCATCTATAATCTCAACAACTCTCCTATGACAAAAACACTTTTCTTCATTCTATAATCCCCACACCCATTGTCTTGGATAATGACCTTGATTTCAAAGATATCATGGATGGCAAGTGTCTTTGTCTCTGAAGTGGAAGCCAAGGTAGTTGGGTCTACATACGGAGTTGTAGGGCCTTCATCATTCTTCGAGACCTAGGTTCGGGATCACCATAAACCGTGACCTCTTGATTTTGATATGGGAATTTGATGCACTGATGGAAGGTTGATGCGATAGATTGCATCCCATGGATCCATGAATGCCCCAGGAGGATGTTATAAGGTAAATCAAGGTCAAGAATCTGGCATGCGGTTTCCGTAATGGCTGGCCCTACTTGAATAGGGAGCAGAATAGTGCCTTGAGACACTCTTTCTTGATCATCATATGCTTTGATTGTGATGCTCTTACCCTTTTCGAAGGAGTCCTATGAGAATCCTAGATTCTTTATTAGTTTGAGGGAACAAATGTTTAGGCCTGCACCCCCATCCACCAAGACCCTTTTAACTTTGTTTTTATGAACCAGGACTTCAAGGTGGAGTGCACGATTGTGAGATGATTGGGCGGGAAAGTCTCGATCAAAAAATATTAGGAGGCTTGGGGTGGTGATATTTTTGACCATAGCTTGGAACTGGTCAACATCAAGATCCACGAAGATGGTAGATGAAGCCAATGCTTCCTCTAGGATTTTTCTATGTGCGGGTGAGATCTTTAGTAGCTCCATGATGGAGATTTGAGCAGGGGTTCTTTTCAGCTGGTCTAGGACATTATAGCCATTAGCAACAGATTTCAGATTGGAGGTGGATGCCCTAGATGGCTGTGATGGTCCAACAATGGTGACTTTGTCGACGCGTGTGGTGACTCCACAATCAAATTTGGCTCCCTTGATGTTAACAACAATGACCCATTCATCTATGGATGTGAAAACATGATCGTACACATATTTCACATTAGCGTACTTGGTCTTTCCATGATTGTTCCCTTTGTTATGACCCGACATTAGATTTGTGTATATTTTAAGGTCTTGATTTCTAGCTGGTTGTTCAGCATTTATGACCTTGTCATCGATGAGGTCTTGGATCAGTTTTTCAGCCTCATGCAACTGGTTGTTGTGTGCCCCTTGATTTTATGAAAGTCACAAAGGTGGTTCTCATTGTACCATGGTGGTTTTACTTGGGGCTCTTGATAATTCTCATAAGTGGGAATTTTGATGATATTTTCATTTACCAAATTCTTCATGACCAATTCAATTGGTTCCCCAAGGGCTGTGTACTTTCGCTTGGGGGGATATTTGTTTCATGGAGGTGGTCCTCCTTGATTATTCAGGTTGTTGAATTGATTATTGAGTGGTTGTTATGATACCACATTGGCTTGAGTGTTCTTTCGATTGTTTCCTTGTGGTTGTTGGTATGATTGTGTGTTTTGTTTTGGAGCATTGGTTATGATCTTGGCATCCACCACACCATCATTAGTGACATTCCTATTTTTCACCCACGTGCAAGGTTTTTCATTATAGTTGGTGAATGGGCGTTGTCTTGATGTTCTGGATATGTGGGTGTCCCCCCTTGTGCAATAAGGGCCCGTTCAATGTTGATCACCTTGGGGATCAATTGGTCGTATGTGGTGATACATTGCAATTTTAGATGGAAGGACAAGGTTTTCTCAAGATTGGAAATGATGGTGCAAATTTGTTGTTCCTCTGGCATGGTCCATTTGATCCTGTTGGCATTGGATCGCCATCGTTGTAAGAAGGAAGCAAATGATTCCCCCTTAGCTTGTTTGAGCGTAGATAGTTCCTCTAGACTAACATCCATGTCAATGTTGAATGCATAGTTCTTTATGAATGCGTCTACAATCTCTTGGAACTTTTAGATTCCAGGAGGAAGGCGAGAGAACTATTCCATGGCAGGGCCAGCCAAACTTCAAGGGAATAGCCGCATCAGATATGTATTGCCATATGCGACCTCCATGCAATGTACCTAGAATTCCCTGATGTGATCTTCAGGGTTTCCCATCCCATGATATTTGTCAAATTTAGGGATTTCAAACCCCTTTGGGAATGGTACCATTGCAACGCTCCCGTCGAATGGGTGGGGGCACAAATTGCTTGGTGTCTTTGTTGTTTTCCCTAATTGAAGATCAAGCACTTGTTGTGAGAGCAATTTGATTTGTACGGTCACATCATTTTGCAGATCGAGAGGTGGAGTGAATGTGTTTTGAAGTGGTTGGCTTGTTCGAGTGATGGGTGGAGTGTTGGATGTGTTGGTAGGAGTTTGTTGCAAGCTCTGTTGTGCGATCAAGGCTTGTTGATAGGCTTGCATTTGTTGTTGTGCCAACAATGCTTGTTGTTGGTCTTGTTGTTGTTGTGCCAACAACGCTTGTTGTTGGGCTAGTAATTGGGTTGCTTCTTGTTGTGCTTGGTATTGTTGCAGGGCTTGCTAATATGCCTACTGCTGAGCTACTTGCAATTGTGCCTAGTACTGACCTTGCGCTTGCGCTTGCTAAGCTTGATATTGGGCTTGAGCTTGAGCCTGTACTTGTTGGGCTGCTTGTGCAGCCTGGGCAACCTATGTAGCTTATGCAACTTGTGCAACTTGTGCTGCTTGAGTGACCTGTGCAACCTGGGCAGCTTGTTGTTGTTGCAACAAAGCTTGAGCTTGGGCAACCTGTTGTGCTTATTGTGCGGCTTGAGCTGCTTGAGCGACCTGTGCTTGTTAAGCAAATTTCCTATTTTGTGCTTATTGAGCTTGGAACTACTAAAGTTCCTTCTAATAGGCTTGTTGAACTGCTTGCAATGTGATGCTATATTGGTTGGCCACGTTTGGTCTTGGTGGCAGTGGTGGTGGCAGATTCAAAATTGGTGTTTGTTGTTGTGATGAGGGGTGTCGTTGTATTGGTGATAGGGATTTGTGTAGTGGATGGTGCGATTGATATGCTTGGTCCTTGAGAGACCACGTTTATGGATGGTGCAATGATTGCTTGGGTTGCTTGGATGATTGCCACCTATTGTTGTGATATCGATGGCAAGATCAGAGGATTTGGTATGATGTTTTGATTTATGATTGGGGGGTTGATTTGATTCTTTTGATTGATGGTTGGTAAAGGGGGAAGCCCTAAACCGAGGAGTGGTGTCAATGTTAATGGCAAAGGTGGAAGTGGTGGAAAAATGGGCGGTGTGTTCCCTTGAGGAAATTATGATGATGATGAAGGGTCAAAGATTCCCCCTTGTCCAAATAGCCCACCTTCTCCTTGTGAAGTCATAGGGAGAGAGGTTTGTGTGTTGAGAGGATATGTAGGTGTTGCGTGAAAAGAGGATGGGTCATTGGGATCATGAAAGGTGAGCAGAATGTATGGGTGTGGCAGATTTTGAGGAATGGATTGAATTAAGATGGTGTTTGCATCCAAATCTTGGTTGTTAACAAGGGGATGTGTTTGAAGTGCATGAAGCAATGAGCTTCCCTTGTTGATAATTGGTGGAGTTGGAGCAATGGATGATGTGATTTGGTGGATGGTTTGAGTGATGCTTTGAAATGGAGGTGTGGATGAGATTGGAAGCATAATCCCAAGAGTTTTCTCCACAAGAGTCCTCACATCATAGTCGGAAGGGAGTTTAGCCCCTTCTTTTGCTAATTCTAGCATGTATTGTGGGGGATTGAGCTTCATCATGGTATTGACAATTCTGTGAGTTTCAAGATTTTGGACCATTTCAATAATTTCATCTTGTGTCATCCCTAAGACATTGTTGGTGATGTCTTCTACTTGACCTTCCTCTTGAGAATCTTGTGGAAGTGGAGGAAGATTGAGTGTGGGATTGCTAGATCCAATGGGATTGATTTCAGGAGCGGTTTGACTCAAGTCACTCGAAGTTGATGTTTCTTTGTTCGTTTCCATGTTCTTCTTGTGTTGAGATCTAGTTTGAACCATAAAATAGGGATCAAATTTCAAGAATATAAGAGATGAACCTCTAACTCTTTGGATTGATCTAAACTTTTGGTACAAAAAAGAAAGTCTAAGATTTTAATGATCAAAAGGATGGTGATGAGATAATGAAAGATGGATGATTGGCGAAAGATTGGAACTCTTAGGGAACCTTGAGGAGGATGCTAAACTTTAGGAATTTTGGATTGATGTTTGATTTGATTTTGGACCTTGATTTTGGATTGATTTGATTTGATTTTTATTTTGATTCAATTTGGTTTGGATAATGAACTCATAAACTTTAAGAGGTTGGATGTTGTCCTAGAGTAAACTTGTCCACAAGATGATAATTTGACTAAGTGTGCAAAGAAGGATTCATCTACACACACCTAGTCAAACAAGATGATTTGGATTTGTTTTGATTTTTTTAATTTTAAGAGGATTTTCCCAAAGTTTAGCATGAAGGATTTTTTCAAGATTTCCAAGAGTTGTTTGTGAGGTGATTTGGATTTTGGTGTTTGGAGGATGGATGAAGATGTTTTGATCTTGATCCTAAGAGACTTAGAGAGAATTTTGTTTACTAGACCAAGGTGTTGAAGAACATGCTATGACTTCCTATGTGAGATACTCAAACATTTTAAAGAGACTAAGATTTTGACAATAGTAAAATGAATACAAATTTAGATTGTTCCTTGATGCACATTTGTAAAAGTTGAAGGTCAATCTTTCTTTGAATTCGTAAAGCATGGACAAACGTTTCTTGCAATCTTTTTGACTAAGACCTTTGGACGTTGGTTTTCGGATTTTGATCTTTCGGGAAATCATTTGAAAGAGAACATGTGTGGGGTCCAATTGTTTCTTATCTTTGCTTAATGACTTATTTTTACCACAAACACTCTTTTGATTAGGTTTTTCAAACTAAATGTCTAATGTCCCAAATTATTTTCATCCCACAAAGTCCATTGTGTGGAAATCAAGGAAAATAAGGAAAAAATCTCCTAATGTTGACTTTAGTGAAAGCAAATTGAGATGTAAATTCAAATGCTTAGAAGCCTCTAAGGATAGAATCCCTAGGGAAAACAATAGCACTTGGATTTTGTAAAAGGTATTTGCTTCCTCTAAAGGGTTTGAAATTTGATGATCATGGTTGAATGTTTGTTTTCCAATGTTTTAAGATCCAAGCAAAGTGTTTTGATCCCAAGAAAATGCACAACCCTATGGATAGTCAAGAGACAATATTTGTTGAATCCCCACTTGGATAAATCCAATTGTGCTTATTCTTGGAAGATGATTAAAAGCTTAACCACACCGTCTCGCCTCCACGACACTCACTTCTATGGGTCAACCAAGCTTTAGTACCCATGAAACTCCCATTGCATACTTCTCATCTCTACCAAGAACCGCAAGAATGTGGGGCGGCTTCAGAACGACTGTTCTTGCACCAACAAATAGATAAGGATTTGGTCTTCTAAACAAAAGGTTCTAGTATAGGCATTCCATTTGTGGGGGATCATCCATATGGAAAGAGACCATTGTTACCCTTCTTGTCGGAACAATCCTCATGATACTTGAACTTTCCTCAAGTACCCACACTTATATACCGGGTGGAAGTAGCTTGGCTTTAGTGTGTTCCTAGTTGGGTCGTTCCTTGGGGTGATTACTTTTTCCCACCAGGCAGGCCCTCTAAGGGTAAAGAAAATAGAGCAAGCACATCCGTAGTTCGATCAATCTTTGTTTGCGTGAACAAAGAGAGAACACACACAATATACCTAACTCACACTAGCAAGCTTTTTTCAATTTTAAGGATCTAAATTAAAGTGTGGAGGCAATTACTTACACAACTTAATGTCACAAAACACTTTTGATTCTCAAGATCGCCGTGAGGCACGAGAGAAGCGCATACGTATTTTAAGTGATATTACTTTGTATAAGAAATTACAAAACAAAAAAGCACATGTTCATTTTAACTTCAAAGTAGAAAATGAGTTCTTTTTTAAGCACCAATATTGAAGTGTGAGATTTGTTTGTTCATTTGTTAAGTCCAAAACAAAATGTAGTAAGTTCCTAAGGTTCTTTTTAATCCATTTGTTTTGTTCTTTTTAAGCCCAAATGAAAATTATTGAGTCCTAAAAGCATGAAGATGACAAAGTCCTTAGAAAAGGGATTATAATTGCTCCCTCAAAGTGTTTAAGAACACTTGATATAATAGAATGATGATGCCATAAGAAATCTTGCTTTTGTTTCCTCCTTTCACTTTTGATCAAGCCAACCTACAAAAACTGGTTAAAACTATAGAAACAAAGGCCAAAAACTAGATAGCAGTAAAAAGTAATCAAAATGAAAAAGCACATGTTGAAATTAATTTGAAAACTGCCTTTTACCCAACTCTAGTGGTACAGTCTACAATGGCGGAACAATTTGAAGAAGTCAGTGTCGTTGTATGGTGTTGCTGGGAATGATAGCATCATAATGTGGAGAAAACAGTGAGCGCATATGGTCGCTATTTGGAATTTGGATGACTGGTCGATAGGGCAATGACTGAAGCATCCCTATTTGGAATTCAAATATTATGGCAGGAAGAAGTCAGCGTCGCAGTTTGGAGTTTGACAGCATCACTAAATAGCGCCACTGGACTTATAGTGGCAAATTTCCTCTGTCACCAGTGTTGTTTCCTATAAACACAAAAACTTCAAAAAAACAACAAAATTTTCACAAAAAAATGTGTTAGATTCTTCAGAGTCTCCCTCCTTCTAGTGCAAAAATGTGAATGGTGGATCTAGACCTGCAAAAACACAAAGAACAAGCACATTATTATTCCAATATGCAAGTTAGAAACAACATTCCCCATGAAAACAAGAAATAGGTGAAGAACACAAGTAAAAAAGCTATTAAATCCTATTTTAATGTCCAAACTCTCAATCCCGTGGGGGAATTGGTGCCATTTTGATGTGGAAAATGGCCCTTTCCCAATTCCTTGCAAGCTTGATGATCAATGGTGAAGATTTGATGCTCCTTGGTGAAATTTCTCCATAACCTAGCTATGAAATGATGAAAATGGATGGAAATAGATGAAGATTGCTTAACACATGAAGATGATAACCTTGCTCAAGTTGTGGATGAAAATTCCTAAGATTATGAATGAACTTGTGTATCCAAAATCCAAATGAGATCCTTCTATTTATAGAAGAAAATGGAGGATGAGGCAAAATGGATGAATGTGGGATCAAACACCAACCAATAGCATAATGCCACTTATCAACATGTGAGTGGACAAAGGTGGAGCACATTTGGATGAATGTGCACATTAATGCAATCAGGTGGAATTTCAAATTTGGAGAAGTGACAAGTTGGAGGGAGGGAAGAAATGAATTAAATGCCACTTGGCTCAAGAAAAGGACATGTAAGAGGCCTTTAATGCCTTGTTGGATGGACAAGTACCTTTGGGGGGAGAATTAAAACTTGGAGAGTATTCCCACTTTGATGCCTTTGTGAATGAAAATAGAGATTTAATAAATCAATTAAAATTATTTTCATGAGCAAGTGGAAAAAGCTAGAGGACTTGATGGATTAAGATTAGCATTAATCAGGATTTGATTAATTAAGATGAAGATTAGCTGATTCGACAATTTGATTTAGACTTTTGGATTAATTTAAATCAAAATGAGAGGAAAATGATTATTAGATTTAATTAAATAAAGTTGGATTTATTTAATCAAAGGGGATGGTGTTAGACTTAATCAAATAAATGTTAATTTGTTTAATTAAAGGATATGACCTTTTTTTTTTTAACGAGGGGAATCGGGTGCAGCACGGCCCCCCATATAACCCCCCACCGCCGGTAAACTTTTTACCGTGACCGGCAGTGCTGGCGGGACACACCAACCGGTACCACGGGAGCGCCGGAGAGTCGAACCCATGGTGGGCGCCCTGCTACAGGGAACACCTTAACCAACTGAGCTAGGACCGGGCCCCAAAGGATATGACCTTAGATATTAATTAAATAAACTGAATTATTTTATTAAAAGAGGGACTATAGGATTAATTAAACAAAGTGATTTATTTAATTAACAGGAGATGTTGACTTAATCAAATAAATTTGATTTATTTAATTAAGAGATGAAATTTGATGAATTTAATTAAATAAAGATTATTTAATCAAATGGTTAGTAAATAAGATGATTTAGGATGAATTGGTGTTAGTAATTAGGATCAGGTGTATAGGATCAATCAGTATATTTTTCGTGTCTACAAAAACAATCTCAACTAAATATGGACATATTCAAATGTATTAAACAAAATATTGGTAACATATATCCTCTATCAAATAATTTATCCATTAAAAAAGAAAACACAAAAATCTTATGCTCAAAGTCTAATACAATAACTAAGATTTTTTTAATATTGAATCAAAGCAATTTACAAAGAATAAGAGCTACCAACACGTAGCTGAGAGAAACAAAGATTTCATAATTAGTACAAACAAACCATAATTACAACTCAACCAAAAGAAGGTTGAAATGGACAATCATTTCATATACTGTATAAATTTACAATGACAACTTGTTATTAGACTGTAACTGTAAGACTTCATCTTTAATTTGCTGAAGCTGAACCATGGCCTTTGAATTCTTCTTGCATAAAACTTACTGCTGCCAAAAAAAAAGCCACTTGAAAAAGAATGTCAAAGTAAAGCCTTAAATTTGCAGTTGCACGATAATAGCTATTAGAAAACATAGCTGAACATCTAGCTTTCCAAATATGCTTCAAAATAACTTGTCTAATAGAATTAACAATAACATTATTTTGCAAACCCAAGCCCAAGATGGCTTCCTTCCAGTTTAATTCATGATGGAAAATAGCAAGAAATGATTTAAAAATAGCTATCCACTATTTCTTGACATAAGTGGAGTCCCAAAATATGTGTTTCATACTTTCAATATGAAAGCAATAAGGGTAATTAGCTAGCTGAAAAATTATACATTTCAATCTATCTCCAACTGAAAGCTTGCAATGCAAAATTTTCCAAGCCAACACTTGAGTAACAAAATCAACTTTCGATTTCCATATTTGAGCACTCAATCTGCTCCAAAATTTGGAAGTAAACCTACATTTCCACTTTTGATTAAGACGAGGAACAAGAGGTCATTTGGGATGGATATGAGAGTAAACCTTCTTCAAAGGGAAATAATTAAAAGGACTAAAAGATAACCATTTCCAATCTTTGACAAAATTGCATTCCTTAGGAGTACAAAGCTTCATACAAAGTTCAATAGGGACTAAAGACCGTACAAAGATCAAAAAGTTTTTATATTTATTGCCCAACCCATAGTGTTGTTTGAGATGTTACCAAGAAGCCTAATCAAACATGTTAAAATCCCAAATATCTTTGAATTTATGGATGCCCCTTTTAAAAAACTAATAAGAATGTCGTGGGAAGCTAATAGCAAGTGACTGATTGTAATAATTAATAATTCTATTCCACCAAATTGAAGTCGAGGAAAAACTAAAACCATGTTGCAAGGAATAATTTTTCTTGTTTAAGAAGTGAGAAACTTGTTGCCAAGCCTTCCAAATAGACTGAAGAGGAAAATAAGCTTTAATTTTAAAGAAATCATACATTAATATCTTGTCCAACCAATTGACTGCTTTCCACTTGTTTTTGATAGCTGCTTCCATGATTTGATGACGAACTAAAATTTTCCATGGTTCATCTCCATTAGCAGCTCTAACAATCCATTTAGCAGCAAGGAAAAGTCTTTGAGTTTTAGGGTCTATGAGGCGAAGTCATCCATGATTCCTTGATTGAATACAATGAGACTAAGAAGCAACAATGAAACCAAAATTTCCATCCCATTTAGACCAAAGAAATTTCTAAATCATCTTATTTAACTCCTCATATCCTTGCTTGGAAGGCATCCAACAAGATGAGTAGTACACATGCGTAGCAATAAAAAATTTGTTAGCAACCTAGAGCTTACCTGCCAAGTATAAAAAATTATTACCCCAGGTAAAAAATTTATGTTTTAATCTGTTTAAAAAACATCTCCACATGTCTGAAAAGGAGACCCCTAAACCAAAGGGAATGCCTAGATATCTTGTTATCTCCCCATGCTTGATAAACTTCCACTCCTTGGGAATCCAATGTGGAATAGAGCCAGTTTGAGACATCAAAAAATCAATTTTATTATGAGATAATTGGGATCCATAAACTTCACAATACAAATTTAAGATGTCCATGGTGTTATTTAGTTCCTCTTCAAAATTTTGCAAAAACAACATGTTGCCATCAACAAAATGAGAGTTGATAACCACCTTATCCCGAGGAATGGAAATACCTCTACTAAGCTTCATTTGATTAGCCTTTTGAAGAAGATAACCCAATGCATCAACAGTAAGAACATATAAGAAAGGAGAGAGGGGGCACCCTATCTTATAGAACATTGCAGCTGAAATGAAGGTGTAATAGCACTATTAATTACAAGGTGGGAGTTTGCATCTTTAAATAGCATTTGAACAAGATTTTGGGTCCTTGGACCAAAACTCAACCACTGCAACACTTTACGAATGAAATGCCAACAAATTCTATCATACACTTTATCAAAATCGAGCTTAACCACTAATACATTTTGGCATGATTATTGAGCCCATTCTATAGTCTCCCAAGCCAACATGAGATTATCAAGAATAAATCTTCCTTTAATAAATTTGTTTTGTTCAACTCTCACTATTATTTGTACAACAAGTTTAATTCTGATTGCTAATGCTTTGGCAATAATTTTATAAGAGATGTTCAACAAAGTAATTGGTCGCCAACCAACAATGGTGTCTTCATTTTTCCCTTTCGGAATAAGTTTGATTAAACCCTTGTTAATTGTAGGGCCTAAGGATCCCTTCTGAAGTGCTTCTAAATAAAGCATAAAGTCATCTTTAATATGAGGCCACATTACTTGATAAAACTCAGCTAGAAGACCATCAAATCCAGGACTTTTATTAGTTTTCATAGAGAAAAGAGCATGTTCAAGTTCTTCCATAGAGAGAAATAGATGCAAAAATTGACCATAACCTGGGTCAATCATGTTAGGAATAAAGTATTTCACATCTTCTTCCAATGCCTACTGAAAATCTTGCCAATTATCTAGGCCTTCTTTAAATAATTTCTCATAGAAACTATGGAATGAATTAGTAATTCAGCAAGGTAAAAGAGTAATCTATCTCCATCTATTATAGCTCTATTTTTCTCTTTTTTATGTTTGTAATGAAGATAGTTGAAAAAAAAATTGGATCCTTTATTCCCTTCTTTGATCCAATGAAGTATAGCTTTGATTTTGGCCCCTTGAGCCTTATAATGATCTAATTTTTGTAACTGTGCTTCAATAACAATGTAATAGTGTTTTGAGTCATTTCATTATGATGATCCACATTTAGTTGTTTCCTAGTGTGTTCCAATTTCCCTTGAAGAGATATTTCTCTTCGTTTACGTTTTCAGACCTTCCTCCTATCAAAGGACCGCAAAAAGGTAATGCATTGTGTTAGGGCTGCATACCACCATTTAGTCCACGATTCTCCCTCTTGAGGTTTTGGAATAGAATCCCAAATTCCCAACAAAGTAGCAACACATTCAACATCTTTTAAATGAGAAGTATTAAGCTTATATGGAAATTTAGCAAAGGAGCATCTTTATTGGTGAAAGAAATGGAATAGATGATAGGAAAATGATCAGATAAGGTAGTTGAGTAATCAACTTGCACACATGAACCTAAAGGAGAGACCTCCAAATTAAGATTATGATAAACATTGAACTGATCCAATTTTCTCAACTTCCTATCATTTCTTGATCTACAATTCGACCATGTACACCAATTGTTAGCATAATTGGAAGAGTTATTACAAATGGGGTAAACCACTCCAATAATGTTCTGACAATATATCCATTTTTTAAATTCATCATGACCGAGTTTGAAATAATTAAACCAACTACGATCTTTATGATGTTTGACCATATTAAAGTTCCCACCATCACCCAATCAGCAATAGGGAGGAAATTAGACATCCACTCCCAAAGGTTAGATCTAGCAATAGGATTATTGGGAGCATATATGGAACAAAACCCAATAGGTTGTCCATTGATAAAAGAAAGAGCCCAAACACAACTATGAGATGGATCTTCTCCTTTATCGATAATATGTTTAGAAATCCAAGGAGATAATCCAAGCATAGCTCCTCCACTACCTTCATTATGCAAAGTGTGAGTGAAGAAAGAATCTTTCCAAATATTGAATAGGGTCACTTTTAAATGTTCATTACTTAATTTGACTTCTTGTAAGAAAATGATGTTTGGTCTCCATTTCAGAATTATGTCTTTAACTTTAAACTTCCTATGAGGGTGAGAAATTCCTCTCACATTCCAAGATAAAATCTTGCAATTCATGATTAATTAACAAGGTAATTATCATCTTCTTGTGGTAAAACTCCAAAGCGGTTAGAGAGGGAAATCATTTGTTCATCGTTTAGTCTTTCATTAGCAATGGGTGGAGATATAGACCTATGTCTAGAATTAGGAGATGGAGAAACAAACCTACTAGGAGACTTCAACAAACCTCGAGAAAAATGGGGAGAATGTTTAGGGGTAGAGGAAGGAAGCCATGAAGAAGAGGAGGAGGGTTCCTTTCTCTTCCTAACAACTCTCCATTCATCAGACATAATCACTTCTTTATAAGAAGGGATAGCAGGTGAAGAATTCGAGGGGGAATGCCCACCAGGGGAAAGGAAGAATAGAATTATATTGAGAGGAAGGTGGTGAAGGGGTTTTAATGACAGAAGGAGGATTAATAGTAGGTTTATTGATGGGGTTAAATGGAGCTATTGTAGTGTGAGAAGGAGCAGACCTATTTTTTTGGACTGGACAATCACAGATCAAATGGACTTCTTGTCTACAGAAAAAGAAAGCATTAGGCTTATTTAGATAGACTATAGGTTGATCTATTTCAAAACTTGGACCATACAATTTAATATTCTTTGGAAGAGGTTTGGTCAAATCCACTTCCACACACACCATTGGGTGAACTCTTAAACTAGAAAATTTGTCAAAAAATTTAACTTAGTTTTCAAACCGAATAAGAATATTTTTTCATTTAAATTATAGATTAAAATTAGAGCATTCCATAATTAATATATGTCAACTCTTATTATTAGGATAAAATTTTGTTGAGTGAGAATTGGAGGTTTGAATCATCATTAAGAGGAAAGAAATTGCAAGCCACTAAAGGGGACGGTGAAAAGGAAGATAAAAAGAGGATGATTGGTAAAGTAGAGATGCTATGTATAAATGGAGGGACAAAATTGATGAGGAGGAATGATATGTTTTTGATATATGGTTGGAGGCAAAACATTTAGCCCATGATCATGGTTTTGTAAGGAAGCACATTACTCCTAGGGGAATTTAGTGTAATTGGAAGAGGTCAAGGATTTTCCCTCATAAATAAAGGCTAGGAATATCCCATGTGGGGTTGAGGTGGGGTCCCTTCCTATCCCTTGAATGGTTGAGGAGATGTAGCATTTCCCCTCTTTTTGATAAGGCATGTGACAATTTCAAGGCCCTAATTTTGGTAATTGGGAAGTTTTTAAAAGGTTGTGATTTTACGATTTCTTTAAAGGCTATAGTTGTTAATGTTCCCAAATGATTGAGGCCTTTTGATAATGGTGTAAGCAAGAGGTCTTGGATAGGTGTGGCTAGTGATAAATCTTTCTTTAGCATTGTTATGTCAACTTCCATAGTACCAGTTGTGACTAAATAATATATTTAACTTAGAGTTCTCAACTTAGTTATGGAAAGATCTTCCTCTAGGTTTTAAAATGCCCTTATGGCTATTTTTTTAGCTACTAGGACAAACATTGATGTGGTGAGAAGATGGGATCAAAGGAAATAGAAAATGTTGGGCCAAATGGCTATCTTGATTCTATCTCATGGATTCTTTCTAAAATACTTTTTGAATCAGATCATTTTAGGAGGTCCTTGGTTCATTGGGAAATCATGAATCTTCTTACAAAAGTGGAAACAAGGTTTTGATTTGGAGGAGTGCTTTAATAGGATCCCCATTTAGGTTAATCTTATAGGCCTATTTTTGTTATATTAGGAAGAAGAGGTTCTATTGGGAATTGCTAATAATTATGGACATCTCATTGCTATTGATCTAATGAGTAGTTCCATGAAGGTTTTTTTGTTTGTTCAAATTTTAGTGCATGCAAATGTTCAAATTGAGCTTGGGTAAAATTACAAACTTGTGTCACACTTTATAAAGGAATCAACCAACACAAACCAAAATTCTTAACTTCGACTGCATAAACATGGTCTTTATGTTTTGAATTTCAAAATGATGTAAATTAATGAAATGTAGAACTCTTGGTGATGCTTATTTCTGTAATTTTTCAAAAAAAATAAAAATTATTTTAATATTTTTTTAATAAATTTAAGAGCAGATTTTGAATTGTTGAAAATTTCAAGAAAAAGTGACATTGAGTTGACGTAAAAAAAATAGAAAAACAATTTTATTTTCCCCTGAATTTTTTTCCCAAATAGATAACTTCAATATCTAGTGTATGGATTTTTTTTTTTTAAATTGATGTATATTTTCCTCGTAATAATGTTTTAAAGTCAAACATACTAGAATTTGATAGTTTTCATTTGACGTCAACTATTGTCTATTTTTTTTTATCATTTTCAAAAAACAAATTATACCCTTTTGAAGAGGATTCTCTCCTCTAGTGCACCATATATTTTTTCACTTTTTTTTTAATCTGTTTTAGTATTTTTTAGTTTCTAACTAGCTTCATTTTTTATTTTAACAACCTACTTGCATTATTTAAAATGAAAAACATATTAAAACTAATCAAAATATAAAAAAATATTTGGATTCTTGGCTTCGAGATCTACAAAAGAGTATTTTTAATATTTTGAAAATCATTATGACTAAAGAAATATCATGTTCAAGTGGAATTTTCAGAAATTTTTGAAAAAAGATGAGGTGGCTACCAACAAGGATGCCACAGACAATTTCAAGTGAAAGGATTTCGGTTGAAACCCTTTCACTCAAAAACTTACATGCAAATTGTGTCAGATTTCAAATCGACAAATGGATTTAAATATTATTTTAATGTTTTGGGTGAAATTTATGTGCCACATATAGGTCACATAGTTTCGAGTGAAACTGTTTTGGTCGAAATTGTTTTGCTCGAAACTATTTAGTTGGCCGAAAGTGTGACATAGGTTTGCGCTTTTACCCACTTTTGACTATACTTACCTTGTCTTCTAAGTATGGTATTTGGGAGTATAGGATTGAGTATGAGGTGGCATCAAATATTTTTCAAATGTGCCCTATGCCTAGCCACCTTATTGTTATTTGTCTAGGTAATATGAGGAAGTAATTTTTTTGGAGGAAGAAAGTATTCCATAAGGTTATGTAGGGATGTGTAATGTCCCCAATTTAGCCCTGCACTCTTCAATGGAAATTAGCCTATTTCTGGAGACCCGTAGGTTAATCAGAGTGCAAATTAAGGTTTCCTATTTTGTAGGAGATTTCTAATGAGTTTCTGAAGGCTTGCATGTAGGAGTTTGTCAATTAGCTTTTTGAAGCTTTCTGGGTTTTTGGAGAGCTTCAGGGTGTTGTGACATGCATGTCATGAAAATGAGATGCATTTCTATCAAGTGTTTTGCATGTAGGAAAGGTTTTTTGGTTTTTCTAGGTTTTCAGAGATTCCGAAGTGATGTAACATGCATTTGCTTCTGACAACCTTTTCTAGCACTTACTATGTTTAGTAAGTCATGACAACTGCCCATTTTGTGTTCAAATGGAGTTTGCAAACACTTACTATTTATAGAAGTTTGATATTTTTGGTAAGTTCTATTTGTGGCAGTGTTATTATAGCACCAACTCGGTTATTTTAGTCCATCATTCTATTTTTGGCAATAAGGCAATTTAGCTTTGGGTGTTGGCTTCTCCATTCTTCCTGGAGCTAAGTCTTAATAACTTAGTCATTTCTCAGCGTTGCTTTTTGGACTCCATGCTTGGGCGAATGACTTCAAGTTGTTTTAAAAGAGGGGACTTGACTTGGACTCCTTAAGTGGAGAAGTTCAATATTTTTAAAAGTTAAATTAATTACCTCTTATCTTGGACACCTAGGGAGTTGTCCTAAAAGGTAATTTAATATTATAATTACATTTTTGAGATGGACGTCCCTCTTGGAATTTGAAGTGGTTTGTGTTCTTTCTTGGTGGTTTCAAAATGATTTGATTTCCAAGTGAAGTCTTTTAATTCAAGCCTTTCTCATTCATTCTCATATTTGGAAATTATTGTAATGATCAGAGCTCACTTTGAGGAACTAATACCTCCTAGCCCAATTCATACCAGTCTTCATACTTGAAAGATAGTACCTAGTTGGTCTATTGAAGACCGTGCTTCACTCAGGAGTGCAGATAGTTGCAAATTCCAATTTCTATAAGCAAATTGATGTTGTAAAATTTGTTTATTACTATTGTTGATGTACATGTCTGAAGTGTATTTCTGATCATAGCTTCACCATCGATTTTGATCTAATTTTGGGTAATGGTGCCTTCTCTTTCACTACTCTAGGTGCCCTCTTTCACCAATTTTCATATTTGTTCGATGAGTTTTTGATTTTCTAATTGAGGTTGACCTCACTTGGAGGTCATACCACTCATCTTGGATGCATTGGGATTTGTGCCACTAATTTGGTGTGGATTTAGAGGTGTCTTTCTACAGTTATTTGGATGCCTAGCTCTCAACATTAATTTTCTATCAGTCTTTCATCATTCAGACTCCGTTTGACAAAGTTATGAGAAAATTGGTGATTTCCTATATTGTTGATATGATTTTCTATCATATTTCTATTACTTATTAGATCTGTTATACTGCTAATTAGGAATCAATTTCTTATCATTCACATGTTATATCAGTTAGGGAACTTTTCTCTAACTTTCTGATGTATTTGGTTTCAAAATACTAAACTTTTGTGCAATTTTTGTCAATATTGTAAAGATGGTTAAGTAGTACTAAACAACTATTTTAAATCTGCACTTGAATTTCTTATTTATACTCCCATTGAAGAAGTGGTTGAGATTGATTTTACTTTCAACACTTTGTTCTTAATTTTCCCCCTGCTGAAAAGTGGTTGTGTGGAATCATGGTTGGCATGCTGCCTAGTTATTTGTTTTACATTTCCAAGTTCCCATTGCATAAGTGGTCAAGTTGTAATTTTCATTTCTTATATGGCCGACTAGCCACTATTGCAAATTGTACTTTCATTCCAGTTTGCTAACGATCCCTTGGCATTGTATGCTCTCACCTCGCCCACATCAAGAAATTGGTGATCAAAAGGTTAAGAGTTACCATTCTTGTTGGTTTATATTTGGATCTAACACTAACAGTGGTGAAATTATGCAGATATTTAAAAAAAAAACTAAGGGGGATATTTCAAGATGCCCTCCTCAGAAAAGGAAAAAGAGACCAATCATATGAATTTTTTTATAGGAAAGTGTAGTATGGTAGATGATGGGTAGGGGATTGTTAGTTTGATAGCTTGGTGAGTCATACTTCTATCCTATTGCAAGCTACTCTATCTTTTTCTAGCACTCTTTTCAAAGATAGGAGAAAAATAGATGGTTTAAGGCATATTGGTAACTTTTCCATAAGGACCTCATAAAATTCTAATGATCTTGTTTATCCTTGTAGTTATTTCATATTCACACTATTGGGCTTCAACATTCTATTTAATTTTGTTATTATAAAAGAGTTTGGACTCTTTCAGAAACCTACTTTTTACCCTTATAAAAAAAAAAGATTTTATTTACTAGCCACACAATAAAAAAAGGATACTTTTTAAATAGCCATAATGTTTGAGCAATATAAAATTGTAGAAATAGAATCTTCCCATTAAGAATTATTTAAATTTTTGGTACTATGCTATTGTATTATTATATTCTCATTCTTAACAACACCTTTATATTACCTCCTAAAAAATTAATTTGTATTAGTAAATTTTTATCTACATTAAATGATATCAAGAAATTTGTAATATAACTTGAATGAAATTTAGACAAAACAACATTTATAATCATTTGAGACATGCAAATGTCAATTAATTTGTATCTATACAACTAGAAGTGTTTTTGTTTTTGATAAGGAAAATCAAGTTTTGAAGGGGCCCCAAAACCCTTTACAAGGACGAAAAGCTGCCAAAAAGACTAAGCAATTAAAACCAACAACCCAAAAAAAAATTTGTTGACAAAATATAAAACATCAAGAACCTGTCAGCAAAACAAGAGCAAAAACATCAACAACCCAACTTATCCAACAAAAAGGAACACGTCAGCTACAACATTTTTTCCAAAATGTTCACCGAGGCCATATTCTCCTTGATGACCTCCTCCTACATATCCACAACCTCTTTGATTTCATCCACAGAGACAACCATTCTCTTTTTTGTTTTTCTCCTAGTCCTAAGGCATGACCCAACATTCACATCTTTCTCCAACACTGAAGCAGACTCCTCGGCTTTATCCTCCTAGTTCAGGCAATTGATTTCCTCAATCACTTTCTCAATCACTTTCTCTAACTCACCCAAGTCCAGAGGTTTACTCGTCCAATTAAGAGATTTTTCGTTTAAAACAGAGAGACCCCTAGCTGTGGTCTTAAGAGAATTATTTCTGACATTAACCATCGTTCTTAAGTCCTCCATCAACTTACCAGATCTCTCCTCAAGATTGGCAACACAGTCCTCTAAACTTTTATTGACCTGCATTTCCAGAGGAAATCCTTTCCTCATGAGAAACTCACATACGATTAGCATCATTAACCAACTTATCCAACATTACATTCATGGTTTTAATTTTTCCTATAATGGCCCAATCCTTCTGATTACCGTGGATCATGGCAACACAAATCTCCCAATTTTTAACCTGAATATTTAGCTCCTTAACCTTAGAAAATAACCACTTAACTAGAGACAACAAATTCCTCGTCCCATCCTCGACCATTTTGCAGAACATTTCCATATTCACGTCATCCCAGTTAATAGGAGGCTGGTCATTCAGCTCAAAGATACCGGGAGCTTCATTCCTATCCAAATTCTACTCCTCATCCTCTTCAACAGGGGAGTCCTCGACCTCCACCACTTCCACCTTAATACGCTCCTTATCAGGCATGTTAGCTAAATTAGCTAACACTTCCAACCACTCCAATTTAACTGCCCTATCAACTGGAGAAAACCCATGAGAATACATTACCGCCTCCATCCCCTGTTCCATCCCCTGCATCTCCATAGGCCCAGGCCCTTTCTGCCACTCAACAGAGCAAGCATTACCAGCACCACCAGGAACCTTCGAGCACAAACCCACATCCACAGAATCCTTTAACACAGTCACAAAGGAAATTTACACCTTCCCAGGCAAAGAGTCCCCAACAGAGGTATTCTCAACATCAACATTATTCACACCACCTTCGCCAAGACACAGCAAGGGATTATCACTAGAACTAGGCGCCACCTCCATTTTCTTTTTAACTAAAAGCTTTTCTTTCTTGGCACCTTTAGATTTACCTTTCGAAATCTTCCTCACATACTTCGCCATGGAGTCCCACAACTCCACATTCATTTCATAGCCCTTGCTCCACTCTTCCGAGACCTCAATCCCTTCCTCAGAGCCACCTTCATCCAGATACATTTCCTCAAATTCTGACTCTTCTTCCTTAGAACTCCCAACCCATTTTGCGGCAGAGTCACCTGTATCATACCTAGAATTTTTAACAACCTTCTTACCAGGGGTTTTTGGAGAAACCATAATTAACTTAAGCTTAATGTGAGGAAACATGAGATTCATAAGATCCTCATGTAAAACCACCTTCCTAGGGTTTTTTCTGTGATCTTCAATACTCTTTTCCATGGAAATTAACAAATAGAAGGGAAAAGAGACCAACATCTTGTGCCTAAAATGATTCAAAAGCATGAAATGGTAGTTGTAAATAACATAGAATCTACCTTCAAGCGTAAAATAGTGCATTATGGAAAACACGAGGTCCCTCCATAGCGGCTTCAAAGACTTGCGAGCGTAGCCACCACTCCCAATTTCCCAAAGCTTCTTCTTCTCGTCATACTTGAAGAAATTTGCAAAATACTTTTTAGCTACTCCTCTATCTCTGAAAAATTTCCTCCCAGAGATCGCTAGACTAGTAGCCTCCTCAATGAAATCCTCATCAATTTTAAATTCAATACCCTTATAATGCAACGAACTCCCATTCCAACCTTTCACAAAAAAATCCGTAGCATCAGGTTCCAGACCTTGAATTCTCTGCATAAATTGTGTAACCCCACCCAACTCCAAATGCTCCCAAATAACAAGATTCTTCTAAAATTCCTCACAAGAACTTGGTTCAATTCTGCAACAGTCTCCACCCATGGCGGCAAGAAAAGATGCAGACCCCAGCATCACCAGAGAGTTAAGAAAATGCAAATGAAACCAAACTCTCCACAAAACAACACAAATTACAGCCACAATACGTGTGGGAAATTCATTCAAGGTACTGCCCTGCTTACACTGCTAGTCCTCCATATTATGGAAACCAAGGAAATAATAATGAAACATACAGGCCAAAGGTTCCTCATGCACAATCCAACTATGAAAAATAATGAGGAAACTTTCCCAAAAAACCTCAATCTTAAAAACAAGACATTTGGTCTTCATTAGATAAACATTTAAGATTAAGAGGAAGAGATTCAAACAAACCCCAATCAACTCTCTCCACCACCCCCACGTTGGCTACACCATCAACCAACCTATTAGCTTCACGTAAAACATGAGAGACTTTAAATTCCTCAAAAGAATTTAAGATAATTAAAGAATCATTTATAAAATTAGCAATAGACCAAGATGGAGGGCATTTTTTCAAGAGGCAATTTATAACATTAAGAGAATCCCCCTCCAACCAAAGTTTAGAAACCCCCTGATTTTTAGCAAAAACAAGGCCATGATAGGCTACAATAGCTCTAGAAGTGTTTTTGTTGGCACTAGAGTTTACAATATTTTACATAAATTGACACAATTTTGTAAAAAAAGGAAGATAAAACAAAGATAGAATGCTCGAGACAATTAAAATAATTATCATACCCAAAATATAAGTTGTTATAGAAATTGAAGAGAACTGTATTAAAAAATATTAATTTATTAAGTCACCATGTTCATGCCCATTGTGAAAACTCTTTTTTTTTTTAGAAATGACTATCATAATTTGTTGAAGTTTAGATTGCATTAACTTCATTTTTCTACTAATAATTTACTATTTTTTTAACATTTTACAAATGTGAGAGATGATTAATGGTATCATTATCTTTCATTTTAATAGTCAAATGAAAATCTTAAAAAAATAAAATGAGAATGATTCAATAGAAGATACACAAGTACACATTATAAAGTCTTTCCTATGCTTTGGCATGCATCAAACCAAAATGTCAACATGTGTACCACATGTCATTAGGTTGATCCAATAAAGTAGTGATAGATCCCATTTCTTCTAAATTTGGTTCAAATTGCATAAGAAAATTTGACATGAATTTATCAAAGATTAGTGCCATGATCAATGGCCTTAGTCTATAACACCTCCATTCTTATAAGTAGACAAGACATCTAAAAATGTGATAGAATTTGGATCAATCCTTGCAAGTTACATTTTCCTAAAGAATCCAAAACCCTTGTTATAATTTTCATGCAAAGCATATCTTGTAATCATGGCACTCCATGAACCACATTTCTCTTTGACACTAAATCAAACATTTTCCATGAGTCCTTGACACTTGGCATATAAGAGAATTACCTACATAGGCATTTGAATTCAATAATGTTTTTATAAGGTGTGCATTATTTTGCACACCAAATTCAATTTTAGCTAAATTATAACATGCCTTAAGTATGCTCAATTATGTAAAGTTATTTGGTTTTATGAGGTTGTGCTTTAACATTTTGGAAGAATAGTTGGAGGGACTCATCACCCCTCTCCACATGGAAATCCCCCCACTCCCCCAATTAAGTGGTCCATAAAGCCACATCCTATTTTCAAATTATCCTAAAAATTATCTATCATAATACTCTAATATTCTCACATTTATCATAAACATAAAGGATTATAGACTCCTATTCCAAATTCACTAGAGATTAAAAACCATCATGCCTAAGACTAAACATTCATCATAATTGGTACTCATGCTTAACAAATACAATTATGAGAGTTTCAAAAGTAATTTTCATTGTAAACAAGGTTTAATTTGTTCAATAGACTTGTAGACACATCATATCCATTCCATTGTAAAACATTGACACTAACAAAATTATTGTGTTTGATATAGATGAATTCCTTCAATTGTTTCATTCTCTATCCATAATCTATCCAATGAGAATATCAATTTTAGAAAATATGGAAACCAAACATGGATTGTATAATATCCAATAATAAGCAAATTATTTATCAATTACTTATAGAAATCATCTAGAGCCTTATTTATCTCTCTTTTGAAATGTCTCTTTATCTACCATTGAAAGATTAATGAAAAAATATGGGACAAATACTAGGGAGTATGCAAATTAGCCATGGAAACATAGGACCTCCCAAGATATTCCCCACCTATGACAACATCTACTAGAACTTGACTTGGAGACACATTCCCCCATTGACACATTCATCATAGTCAAACACCAACGTGACCATGTATCTAGTATTCCAAAGAGAAACACTTCGAATAAGAGGATAGTAACTAGCAAAGGGTGAGGAAAAACTAAAATCATCCAACCTACATAGGCCCACAA
Source organism: Sequoia sempervirens (assembly GCA_007258455.2). Taxonomy (NCBI): domain Eukaryota; kingdom Viridiplantae; phylum Streptophyta; class Pinopsida; order Cupressales; family Cupressaceae; genus Sequoia; species Sequoia sempervirens. The sequence goes on along the minus strand of VDFB02271358.1, from coordinate 1,203,485,872 downwards.
TGAGGAAATCACCATTGAAAATAATGGTATGGTTTTAGAGGTGATTGAGAGAGACAATTCAAATGATTAAATTTTGTCAAAATTAAAGGGATATTACTAAAAAATTATTGTTAAATTTTTCATGAACATGATAAAATCTCATCAAACCATACACATAAATATTTAAGAACCAACCTCCATCCTCCAAAAACTGTAGCATTAAATTGAAATAGTTAAGACAATTAAATTTTCTATTATGCATTAAATCATAAGTATTTGTAGAGGGAGAATGGAAGGGTAATCAATTATTTTGTTTAGATGTCTTAACAATTTTAGGTACTAAGATGGTGATTATGTAAAGGTTTAATGAATGTTTATTTAAGTGAATGGACTTGGAGTATTCATATATCCTAATTTGACCATATTAGAATTTACAAGTATCCTTCCATGAAAATCATAGAATTTTTCAAGCTTAAAAGTATTAAATCTCACTTCTTCCTCTACCTTGCCAACTAATGATATCTTGAATGGATTTCAAATCTAAGGGGTTTAGAAAATTTATCTTTGAACTATATTGATCTATAATAGGTATTGTCAATAAGTCATATTTCGCATTTCATAAATCTCACAATGACCCTCTATAGGATCATACTTGTGGTTATTACTCTTTATTTCCTTCTTTTAGAAAATTTGTTTCCTCTCCATGTTTTTTGATAGAGCTATCTTCATTGGAAACAATATCTTCTTGGAATGATTCCAATGCAAACCTCCTAATAGGTTCCATTTTAGGTTCCATTTTATTTAATTACGTCGAGAGGCGTACCATTGCTGCAAATTTTTTTACGTGTACATCAAAACATATTCAGAGGTGTATGCAGTAAAGTAGGTGATAATGTTGTTAGGGTGAGTGTGATATAGTTGAACAAACATCTTTGTTTTCTATGACAGTGCTTGCTTCTTTGTTTCGTTAAAAAACTGAATTGGGCAGCAACACTATAGCTCCACAGTTTTTGGGACTATTTTTTCATGAAGCTCCACAGTTGCACTTAGATTTGTTTAGGGCAGGCTTGAGTGTAGACGTCGTGATTATTCTTTTATTTATTATAATTTAATGTTTTTAAAATATCAAAACGTGGTCTTTATATCCATAACTGTCAAGTATCGTTGCCTTTTTTTTAGGGAAGGGGGGAGTTGGGTATTGAAGCAATGAAAGCCCTAAATTAAATTATTTATGCAATAGAAATGAAAAATATATATTTAAATAAATATTATAATTACTATAAAATTATATAAATACCATGTTTAACTTACATGTATGAACATACATGCATGGCATGAATTGATAAAAATAATATACAAGACAAATATTCACATTGCTTCTCTAAGATAATCATCTAGTTAAGAGAAAGCAATAGGGATTGTTGTAAAATGTTCATATATCATATTTAACCATGAAATTTTTGAACTTTCTATTCTTTGATCAAATTAGAATAAATAGATTGTACTTACAAGGAAAAAAAAAAACATGTAAATAGTTTGGTAATGTATGCATCAATTCTATTCCTATAGGTTGTATAGTTTTAGATAAGAGAACACAATGGATGAAACCAATAACTAAATTGGATAGTAAAAATTTAGAAGTAGGGTTGCATTATGAATAATTTAACTACCACATTTGTAGTATTGAACAATATTTTTTTATAATTATAGAGAATGTTGACATGCCAAACAATTATTTCACTTGCTAAATACTTTATATATAGGGCCACAATTCTAAACCCTCAATTTTTAAGGAAAAGAATGCCCATTAATTTCGTGCACCAAGGATTTTTAGTGCTCAAATTTTATCATGAACCAAGAATAATATTCTCTGTATTAACTTTTTCCAACAACAATCACTTGCCTTCAACCATTTTTCTTATAAAATGGTACTATAATCCAATATAAATTATCGAACATGGTAAGTAGGATTTTTTGACAAATATATTACACTCCTATCACTGTTAATCCTCACCATCTTCTATACCAAACCAATAGTCAAGCACAATTTATGTAATCATACTACTTCCTTACATGCATGTGTCATTTCCATGTATTTTAATCTTGTTGTAGATAATGAAGCCATTGAATCCCTTTTCACCATCCAACTTATTTCTCCTCCAAAAAGAACAAATACACAACTACTCATAGATCTTCAATAGTCAACATCTCCAACCCAATCAGAATTCACAAAATCATGTAGATTCAAAATTTTATTTTCCCTGTCTCTTCCTTGGTAGCACATTGCATAATCTAAAATTCCTTTTCACAATATTCCAATGTAATTTACTTGGTTTCTACATATGTACATTCAACTCCCACTATATGTATAATATTAAGTATAGTACAGACCATTGCATACATGAGATTGTCAACAATACTAGCATAAAGAACATACTACATTTCCTCAATTTTATCTTCTATTTTAGGAAACTATTATGTTAGTGTGAAAAGTGTTATAACCAAAATATCTTACATTTACCTAGTATCTACTTGGTCCTATTCACATTACTTTTAATCTCACTTAGAGAGGCATCTCATTTTTTTCCTCACCTCATATAGACTCATTTTAGAGGAATATTCTTTTTCAAAAATATCTCAACCAATTCCCTAAAATTGAGGAGATATTTTGAGTTTCAATTAATCCTAGCCCTTGATCTTCAAGATTTAATATGAACAATTGATCTCAAGATCTAATCTCCACCATTGATCTGATTTTTGAAAATCTATAAAATAAACCATCTCCCTCCATTTCAAATCACCTAGAAACATTGTAGTGAAATCATGTCATTTTGAGCATTGAACCATATCATAATCACATCATTTTGTGCATCTTTTAGGTCGATTGAAGCTTTTGCAACCATGGGAGCTAAGTTTTGAGCAATCCAACATCAATCCATCACAATTCAAGATGGAATGTTATTTTTGAACTTCTCGGATTTTGGTTTTGAATGTTAATTTTCATGTTAATTGTCATTTTCTAAGTTGGAGCATTCAATTTCATTTGTTAGTGGGTTTTGATCAATCTTTTTCAATTGGGTCTTTGAGATTTCTAACTCTAATTGTGTTAATTCTACTTTTAATTGATTTTCCACTAAACCCATTAGACAAAAGTTTGCAAGAAAAGGTATCAATATTATATTTTGATATTTTGAATGGAGAAATCATATGTTTGTGCTAAGTTTGAGGGGCATGACTTTTATACATGTTAAATTAAAGTGCAACTAATTGTAATTGAAAAAGATCCTTGGAATATTGTCAATGGAACCATAAAAACCCACAAAATGTAGATGAAGCTGTAAAATGAAAGATTGCAAAGCAACGACATTGATTGGTCTTATGTTGTCTGATGCATATTTGCACCATATTGATCTTACAAAAAATTCAAAGGAAATATGAGATGGTCTTAATTCTTTATATGAATCACAAGCTTCAAGTGCCACTTGATGTCAATTAAATAAAAGTTTTTTGGCTTCAAGATGAAAGATGATGAAAGTATTGTTCAATATATTAGTACATTTTGTTCTCTTCTTAATCAGCTTGTTGGCATAAATTTGACAATTGATGGTAATGATGCAAAATATATTTTATTAAGTAGTATGCTTCTAGGCTTTGACAATATTGTACTTACTTTATACAAAATCAAACCAATCTTAGAGACTGTGATTTCTTCCTTGATTGACGAAAATAATAGTCACTAAAAATCATACAATTACTAAAGAAATTTCTTTGTTTGTAAAGAAGGTTAACAATTCAATAGGGAAGAATGCAAATTTTAAACATTACTTGTAATCAAAGAGGAAATATTCTAGTTAACTCTATTCAACATGCTAGGGATCTTATTGATAATAAGTTGAAGACTAATAATGCTTTGATTGCTATTGAAAATGAGATAGAAAGGTGTGGTTTTGCAATACATGATCAAGATTCTTCTCACAATGACAATGAGAAGGAATATCTTTATTAAAAATTAAGCAAGTCACATCACAAGTTGAAGGCAACGGGGTAGAAGGTCTATTATCATCTCGAGTTACCTTCTTGCTTAGAGATGATATCTTGCTTTATAAGCACTAGTTTCATCTTTCATCTTGAGTCCCTTAAGGGATCAAGGGGGACATGACAATTGTTTTGGTTTTTTGATAATTGAGTTTGTCTCAATCTGCAAATTCGGAATGTGTTACCTATGGATAATTGAGTTTGTTTCAATCTACAAATTTGGAGAGTGGTACCTATGGATAATCGAGTTTGTCTTGATCCATGGTTTTGCAGATTTTTATTTGTGGATAATAGAGTTAGTCTTGAACCACAAAAGGGAGGTGTATTACTGTGAATAGTGGAGTATGTCTCAATTACAATTGGTTGGTGTTTTCTTGTAAATAATTCAGTGTCTCGATTCACAATATATGTGGTGTGCTTATGAATGATTGAGTATATCTTGATTCATAGGTATTGTTGGATAATTGGGACATTTGCTTGGACATGAGAAGTTTGGGGTATTCCGAATGAGCATAGAGATATGGTGGAGATGCTTTTGCAAATTTCCAATTGGGCTGCTATAGCTAGTCCATGTTTTTTCTTTCTTTTTATAATCTAAACCTTAAGGAGGTGTGTTGGAAAGATTAAGGTTTACATTTTATAATAAAGTCACCTTAGTGACTTAGTGTTAGATTTAATTAACAATTAGTTGGGAGTTAGTTTCTGTAGGGTAGCTTAGGAAGTTTTGGGGAAGTTACGGGAATGTAATGGTTTATAATGATTTGAACATTTCATTGTAAAATTAACTAGAACTCGATAATATTATTATTATTTTGTATTTATTCTTGTAGAAATGTAGTTGCTCTCATTTTCCCATTATCTCTTGGATGATTTTATTCAGTCTGGTATTTAGGAGCTAAAAATCAGATTTTTTTGCCAGATGTAAATAGCTATCATCGGTTAGCTTAGGTTTTTTTCCATGTACATCATATGGGTTTAGTGATATTCAGTTGATTTTATTAGAATTATTAAAAACTGACGAAGTATGGAGCTGAATACCTTAGCATAACATAGTTATCTGAAGAAGCACAATAAGTGAGATTCAGCTAAATTCCACAGCCAGTACATTAATGTAGCATAGCAGTCCTTGAACACACTAGTACTGCAATTTACTAAAGTAAAAAGGCCAGAAGCTTAACATTACAGTCTGTGGAAATGCCAGTACCAGATTTGCCTTGACTGTTGAAGTAGCAGGATTAAGCACACACTTCTAGTATTTAGCACTAGTAATGAAACATATGTATACTTAACTAGTTGATGACAAGTAACCTTCCCATCAAATATGTCAATTGTCCATCAAATATTGCCTGCTGTAATATGCATCCAAGTTGAAATATTACCTGTCACATAGCATGTGTGATTGACAAAAAAGTGGGAGGCATACAAATTTCAATAATTTCAGCATAGAATAGTGTTAAGGGTTGCCATATTAGTTAGAATACTAATTTCCAAGATATCTGACATCTTTTTTTAAGTGGGGACGGTATTGAAATGTTAACTGGATATCTTTAAGCCAAATATGATACTGATAATTAGACTTCTTGACCTCCAAGGACTGTAGAAATCAAATTAGATTCAATTACATAAACAGAAGACTTCAGGATATGTTCTGACTGGATCTTTCCTAGCACCAACAATTGGAGGAATGGAACTGATGATGTGTGTTGCATCATAGAGGGCTCCCAAACCAGCTAGTCTGCAATTAAATTCATTTCAAATGTAAGTTTCAGAAAGGAGAGAAGAAAAAACTTACCAAAAAGAAATCAGATGAGGAGAAATATCATTATCTTTTTAATTTCCAGCTGGAAGGGCTGAAAAGAAGCCATCAACATAACTTGATTGCAATCATGATCATTTCACATCTACCTGCTGCTATGAATATTAGAGTGTCAGCTGTATCAGGGTGTGTGCAAGTGGCAGCAGGAGGAGGAGGCATGTTGAGCGGATCTGAAAAGCTTGTAATCCATATTTGAACCACAGCACTGCCATTACACCTCTGAAAGGAAATAACATAACAATCTGAAAGTAGAAAGAATCAACATCCATTATTTATGAGATTGATTAGTTAGGGTGGCTGAACTGAAAGCACACACAGTATTGTCTTTTAAAGTCCTCTCAGCTCACACTGACAAGCATATTTATTATCTGATAGACATACATTTCTGCAGTAAAAATATTGCAATCACTATATATTGAAGCTGCATATTTTGAAAACTAAATTATTACAAAAATTTGAACGGACAATAAGAATATTCATTTGGGAAAAAAGTTAAAGCAGCCAATTGGAAGAGTTTTAAATTGATTTTTTATAATTTAAAAAAAAAAAAGCAAACCAAAACATTATATGAATATAAATTGTTTAATCTTTGATTTTGACGGTGACGACGATGAGGTTAACAATGATTTAGCAGTAAACTCTGCAGCTGTGAGCAGACAGGCAGACATACTGAACAAGGAAAGAGAAAACAAACAAGAAAGATGAATGATAAATTTGAAGAAGTGAGTGGATGATTGGAGCCTATTGTGAAAACTTACAAATTACAGGAACAATTGACCTGCCTGAATGGGGGTGGTCTGCAAGTCCTTGTCCCATCTAAATCGCCTCTGTGCAAAAAAAAAATCCAAACCGTAGATTATTTGGTTAACAACATGAATATTTCATACAAATCTACAATTAGCTAAAATTTTCAAATCCATATTCATCTAATATTACAAATCAGGTTTACGTAACAAATAAAGATATTCATATTAGCCTAGTGACCTTGTTACTTCTCACCTCTCAAATGAGGGATTCTAATAACCAGATTTGAACAACAGAATTTAGCAGTTAACTTAATGAGGAGACGATCTAATTAGATGCCCATAAACAATACAAAATCCACCTCAACAAATATATTTATTGCATATATGAATTCCTACATATAATTTAGGCCTAAACAGTATACCTGAAAAAGGAACAAGAGAAATGAACAAATCTAGACAAAAAAGTCCATATAGAAGGGCAAATGTAAGAGTACATAGTGATCAATAGATTCTCTCCTCATCGTACCCAAGCAAGCATTTGATTGATTCTATTTCTAGGCCCTTCTCACACATTGTCTGGTGGCTGAGCAGCTTTCCATATCCTTCCATTACTTCTCTCATTGCTCTGCCTCCTCGTCCAGCTTGTCAGTTCAATTCATACAAGCTTCCTGAAAAACAGTTCAATGTCATGATCCCATAGCACTATATAACAAGGCTTTAATAAAATAGTAAAACCCCCTCAGCATATTTCAAAAGTGATGCATACTATACAATCTGATCTAGATTTCCTAATACACAGAAACAATATTTTTTCAAAAACTGAGAACAAAACCTGATTCCTTCAGACTGTTGCTTATGTGACACCCTACACTTCATTGTAGTGCAAACCCCTGACTATAACTTGCTTCACTAAGCATCACCAATAATCTCCACAAGAACATTGTCCAAGTTTGAAATGATGGAAACGATTTGCATCTCTCACAATAATTTCTCGTCCAGCAACTTTGGAGATAAATTTGGTTGCAGTGTGGCAGTTATTACAAACTCTAAGGTTCTTGACAATTCTAAGAGTTGTTCCAGGGAATGTGTTTAACAAACCGAATGCAATTGCCAATTTCTCACTGTGGTGGCAAAGGAGTAATTCCTTTTCCTCCTCCTCCACATCATTTAATGCATATCCCGAATCAGTAATATACCCTGCAGCCTTCATTTCCCAAGACAATTTCTCCAGCTTTGCATAGACCTCCTGTGTTTGTGGGTGCGACCTGTCTCCCACACAAAAAACATGTACCATTTTATGGACTTCAATCCAACTACACCCAGGGATCTTTTTAATACCTCTATCTTTCATTAAATTCCTTACCTTTCGAAAGGCACCCCAGCTGCCCAATTCTGCATAAATGTTTGACAGAAGTACATAAGGTGCATCATTTTCAGCATCCAACTCAAACAAGAGTGTTGCCACAAATTCTCCTAGCCCTACATTCTTGTGTGATCTACATGCACCAAGCAAACACTTCCACACAACTGCATCATGTTTTATTGGCATTTTGATGATGAAGTTAAGGGCTTCCTCAAGATAGCCAGCACGGCCCAGAAGGTCGATCATGCATACATAATGATCAATCGTAGGCATAATGCAATAAGAATGACTCATTAAATTGAAGTATTTACAGCCATCATTGATTAGACCTGCATGGCTGCATGCAAATAAGACACTAACAAAGCTTACATGATTGGGGTTGGATCCAGAAAGTTCCATTCGTTCAAAGAGTTTAAGGGTATCCTTGCCATAGCCATGCATTGCATATCCTGCAATCATTGCATTCCATGAGACTTTGCTCGGGTGATTCATTTTGTCAAACAATTCCCGTGCCTTTTGTATGCTCCCACATTTTGCATACATGCCTATTAGGGCATTCACAACCATATCTGCCAACAATCCACTTTTGATTATTTTTTGATGGATCTCCATACCTTGTTCCAAAGTTCCAAGTTTGGCACAAGCTGGGAGGACGCTGGCAAACGTTGAAGAGTCTGGGTTTAGACTTGCCAATTGCAATTTCTTAAAGCTCTCCAAGGCTTTATTAACAAGTCCATTTTGTGCAAACCCAGTAATGATTGCATTCCACGAGACCACATCTCGTTGAGACATCTTGTCAAACAAATTGCAGGCCTTTTGTATGCTTTCACATTTTGCATACATGCCTATCAGAGCATTTGAAACTACATCTGACAAAATACCACTTTCGATTATTTTTTGATGGATCTCCATACCCTGATCTAAGGCTTCCAGTTTCGCACAAGTTGGGAGGATACTTGCATAAGTTGATGAGTCTGGCTTTACACCTGCCAATTGCATTTGCTTATAAATCTCCAATGCTTTTTCCACTAGCCCATTTTGTGCATATCCAGAAATGATTGCAGTCCAGGAGACCACATTTTGTTGATCCATTTCTTTGAAAAGTTTTAAAGCCTTGTCAAGAATGCTATTTTGCGCATATCCTGCACTCTTCCCATTGCTACAGACCGTATTTTGTTGAGGTTCCTCCTGTATAGTCCCACATTTTGCGTACATGTCTACCAGAGCAGTTACAACAATAACGTCTGACAGAAAACCTATTTCGATTACTTTTTGATGGATTTCCATACCGTGTTCCAAAGCTCTAAGTTTAGCACAAGCTGGGAGGATGCTGGCAAAGGTTGATGAGTTTGGCTTTACACCGGAAAATTGCATTTGCTTAAAAGTCTGCAAGGTTTTTACATCAAAACCATTTTGAGCGTATCCAGCTATGATTGCAGTCCATGATACCACATTTCGTTGAGGCATTTCGTTGAAAAGCAATAAAGCCTCATCCAAAATACCAAGTTGTGAATATCCAGCAATGATCACATTCCATGAAACAACATCTCGTGTAAGCATTCTGTTAAACAAATCGCGTGCTTTCTGTATGCTTCCACATTTTGCATACATGTCTATAAGAGCAGTCATAACTTTGAGATCGGACAAAAATCCAGATTCTATTATTTTTTGATGGCTTTCCATACCGTGTTTCAAAGCTCCATACTTGGTACACGCTGGGAGGATGCTGACAAAGGTTGATGAATTTGGCTTTACACCCGCCAATTGCATCTGATTAAAAATCTCCAATGCATTTTCCACAAATCCATCTCGTGCACATCCAGCAATAATTGCAGTCCAAGAGACAACATTTTGTTGGGGCATTTCTTTGAGAAGCTTTAAAGCTTCGTCTAGAACACCATTTTGGCAATATCCTGCAATCATTGCATTCCATGAGACCATATTTCTCTGAGGCATTCTGTCAAACAATTCCCGTGCTTTCTGCGTGCTTCCACATTTTGCATGCATGTCTATCAGAGAATTCATCACAATAATTTCCGACTGAAACCCACATCTAATGGTTTTTCCATGAACCTGCAAACCATGTTTTATAGATGACACGCTGGCACATAATGGGAGAATAGTGGAGAAGGTGAACTGATTCGGTTGGACACCTGTATGTTGCATTTGGTGAAACAGTGTGAATGCCTGTTGTGGAAGGTTGTGCCTTCGGTAAGCTGCAATTATCATATTCCATGAGCACACGTCTGTTTCAGTCATTTGGTTGAAAATGCTGCGAGCATCCAGCAACCTCCCGCATTTGTCGTACATGTTGAGAAGAGTATTTTGCAGGAACGTATGTGTGGCCAATGTAAATCCCCTGTCGTTATCATTGCTGTGAAATTGGATCTGTTTAGTCTCTGAAAGTGAATTCTTAGCAATGCAGGTGTGCAATAGATGATAATATGCAATGGACTCTGCTGGAGGGCTGCGTGTATTTGTAGCAAGCAGAATGTCTAGTGTCCTCAGATTGAGATTGCGATTGGCCAGGGACAGCATTGTACTGTCATTCATTCTCAAACAACGTAAAACACTATCGTGGTCTTTGTCTGATTCTTATTTCTTAAATGTGTATTACAGGCCGTCCTTTATTTCTGTGGAAATAAATAAAAATCAACCCAGATGCGAATTGGCCATACACCTGTAATATTCCTTCATTATTTTCGAATTGCTTGGCATAAAGAATCCATCCTTTAAAACACCCTCTGCCTATTATAAGTTGCGTTTCATAATCCTGAAGTATGGCATGGGCTAATGGTGTTTGCCTTGGGATGTCGAATGTATTCTAAAGAGTTGTCAAAGAGGATTGTAATGGTGATGAGTATGAAGTGCATACTCATTTAATAATTTTGAATGTTATTCTAGTCCGTTCGGGCAAAGGAGTTGGCTTGGGCCATGGGTTTGCTCTCCATAGGTCTCGGGTTCAATCCCCCGCTCTCATGGTTGATCAGTGGGCTTGTATCCACCTCGCCCCAGGCACCCAAGACCACTGGGCTAGGTCGCGGGGACACCCCTGTTGCATAAAAATAAATAAAAATGATCTTATTTATATATTTATCGATTTGATCTCTCTATTAACAAATTTAAAAATTAAGGTTTCACACTTGTTATTTACATCTTGTTTTCACTTCCAATATATCTTGATTAGAATAATGCATGATGCATTCATTGGATGTTATTTTCCTTGCTTTCATAAAAAAATGTTGAATCAAATCTAGGGGCTTGTCATAAGGAGAAGATAGCCAATCATCAAATCCCAAAGGTGTTTTTCAACACTACTAATCTTTTATTGGAAGTCCAAGCACCAAGATGAATCTTTGTTTGCAAGTATAGAAGGTTTGTCAGGCACAATTTTATTTTTGCAATTATATTTCATTTCCAATGAAGAAGTTCAAATATGTGAAGAAAATATTTGAATTTCATCATTCTACTTCCATGAAACCCAAGATTAAGTGATTTTGAGCTACAATTCAAAAGTTATGATCAAAACAATAGACAACTGTCTATCAACCATTTGATATCACATAATTACGGCCACTCATTTTAATTTTTAGGTTTCTAAATTATATCATATGATCCATCACAACTTTAAATTAGATTGATTGGATTGTATTGTCTTTCATTATCATTAAATGTAATTTTAGTAATAAAAAAGCATCATTTTGTTTCTTTGTATTTTTGGTGAATCTATCATTCGAAGCCCTCTAGGTTTTACCCTAGGGTTTTGACCTTCTTTAAATCTCTAGTTTCAATCTTATATTGCTAATTGTTGTATCTTTTATTTTATATTTTGTAGGGTGTTGATCCACCCTTTATTAGCACTTCATGGATTAAGGTTTGAGTCTTTGTTTATGTGATATACCTTCGATCACTACTCTTAACTCTTATTTTCTTTATGTTATTACTAGATCATTTATCATGGATTCTCATTGACCTTTACCTTTGGCCTCTACCTTACATGTCTCACTAACTTTGACATATTCATACATTTTGGTTCAATTGATTATTTCATCCTTGATGCTCTCATGTATCTCTATCAAATAAATGGAGATGTCTTTTCTATTGAGGGGTTGTTTCATTATACATGTGATTTTTCATCCTTCATTGAGTTGGTTATTATTTTTCCTTCCCTCTTAGATGCGCCCATTTCACTTATTTATAAGCTTCATCCTAGTTCATCTTTCTTATGAGTAGTGATAGTGATTCTCATATGCATCATGATGTGTTACCTTTGAGCACTTTTCATTCTTTGTATGGTGATGAGGTGTGGAATGTTTCTCTATGTGATGAGGTCACAAATTCTCTATTTATTCCCAATGTTGTTGAGCCTTGTGGTGATATTATTCAAACATGTCATGATAGCCTTGCTCCTATACCCTCAGATCCATGTGATTAAACATCTTATAAGGAGTCTAGGAATTTTGATTAATGTGATGTTGTATACCTAGTAAGAATATTCTTGCTACATCTCATGTTTTTCTCCTCTTACATCTATGGGTTTTCCTCCATGTGTCTTTCTTTCTACATCTTTCTTTGAGGAGCCTAGCATATGCTTGTTCACTTAGGATTATCTATTTGTGATGATTATCCTAGCAATGAGATTTATGATGCTTGCATTTCTTCTACCAATAGTGATGTACCTTTACATGATCACGTGTGTTCTTTTCATGATGTTTTTGATGACTATTTGATTCATGATACACATATTGATGTTAGTGATGATTTATTATGTGATCGTAGTATACCTCATGTTAGTAGGTCATAGATAGGAGCAGGAATACAATAGGCTACCAAGAAAGGTCTAAGGTACCAAGAAAAGGCATTAGATATAATCAGGAGTCATGTCCCTTCAAAGGAATGTATGTATATATGTGATGTAAATCATATATGATTAGGAGAGAGATATAAGAGATAAAGGATATAATATAACATGATAGACAGAGATTATCGAAGCAGAGACTAAGACCTACCTTTTGTATCTGACCATGATATAATATTAAGGAGTTATAAGGATTGCATATGTATATGTATGCCCTCTAGATTCCTACCTCAATTGCTTGTTTCTCTTGCTATATCCTTTGGGGTATAAATAAACTACACAAGGAGTATTGGGGTACAAATCTATGGACTATAATTTCCCCATTTATCTTGCCAACCTTGGTTTTGTTGTCAAAACCCTAGAGAGAACAGTAAAGGAATTAGAGGCATAAAAAAAAGGGAAAAGGAGGAAAGTTGGCAAAAAAATAAATTTCGTTAGACCCTAAGGGCCACCTCTAGGGGATGATGAATGGAAAAGGCAAGGGATCCTAGAGATCCCTAAAAAGATGTGATTGTTCAAGATGTTCTTTCAAAATTAAGATACACATATGGAAAGAAGAATAAAGTTGTTGACCAAGAAAACATATGGGAATAGGAGAAAATAAGACGAAAAGAGAGATAGTTGAAATCATTGAATTAGGGATGGAAATGAACATGAAAGAAAGGAGACTAAAACAAAACCAGGAAAGATAGGAAAGACACTACAAAAGAGAAATAGAAAAGAAAGAGAAGGAGCAAGTGGGAAAAATGCTAGAAGAAATTTTAAAGAAAAGAGGGGAGTGTGCCAAGAAGGGTGTTGCTAAGTGTGTTGATGTGGGTGCAACCAATAATAGGGAAAAAGGAAGAAAGAAAATAGAAGCCAAGAATGTCAAGAATGAAGAAAATGAAATTGTGATGGAACCTAATCTTAATCTTGAGAATTTGTTAACTAAACATGAACCGATACCGACTAAATGAAAAGACACAATTAAAAATGAAGAGTTATGAGGAACAAACATCACCCCCAAACCAGGAGTCACCCCTTATGCCACATATAACACATATAGATATAGACGTAGGAAAAGTAGAAGGTAGAAAACTTGAATTGTGAACAACTTACACAGTAAATTGGGATATCTTGGAAAGTAGCAATCAACCTATTGAGTGGAGAATTACAAAAGAACAGAGTGGTTGCAGAAAGATAGAGAGTGACATTGAGACTAGTTCCACCTTTAGTAATCAGAGAAGTAACACCGTAAGCCAAAAGATGATTTCTCAGAAGAAAACAAAAAGGGCACAATGAGGAAAATGAATGGACCTTTGAAAAGGATACTAACAATGTCGTAGAACATGTTTTCTTATTGGAAACGATGTGGCAAAACTGGAATGAGCAACGTGAAAGCACTAAATTTTTCAACTTCATTGATTCCCTAAGAGATGAACCATTAAATTGGTACAACAAATCATACCCACAGAATAACAGAACTTGAGATGAGGTAAAACAAGCATTCTTGGAGAATTTTGATAGTTCAGAACTCCCGACAGGAGTAAGAAAATTAGGCGAATTGTCACAACGAGAAGATGAGTCTATATTAGAATTTGATAGAAGGTTAAAAGAGTTAACCCAGAGGTTAGAAGAACCATTAAATGATAAACAAAAGAGAGAGTGGTTCCTCTTCGCAATCTCACCAGAACTCATAATAGCTCTAGACGACAAATACTTTGGTTCATATTCAAAGTTAGTCATGCTAGCATGTTGGATAGAAGGTCAATCATGGAGGAAAATGGAGAAATAAAAAGAAAACAAGAAAATAGAACGATTACAAATTGAAATGGATCAATTGTGATTAAGACAGGAACTTATGAAATAGGAGATTGGTCCACAGAGGCCTAATATATGGTGTTCATATTACGTAGAGAGGGGCACATGCAGAACAAATTCCCAATGGAAATAGGAAAGAAAAAGGAAAATGCACTAAGGGTGGACCTCCACACCGTAAAAAAATTGAACTCGCTATATTGTGGCATTTGCAGAGAGTGGGATAACCAGGATACAACAAAATTCCCATCGGATAAATTTTGGATGAAAAAAGAACCAAACTATGACTGGGAAATGGCCTACATAAAGGGGCTGATGGAAGGACCATTGTATGCCCAAGATCACAGATTTAGAGTTCTGCCATGGAAAAACCAAAGAAATGCTAACACCATTCAGATTCCAAAATCATACAATGATAATGGCCCATTCTGGGGAGGAAGAGGTCGTGGACGAGGAAGAGGAAGAAGAGCCAATGGCACCTGCTTTAATTGAGAAAAGCCAAGACATTTTACTATTGAATGTTGGGGTGACAAGAGAAAATAGTGTGGATTCTACAATGAGGAGGACCATGATGCATTTAATTATGAAAAGTGTGCCAACACTATAAAACCACCCAACCACAAGTCCAGAGTGACATGCAACAAGACTCAAACACAACTAGAGGGGCAAGGCTCCTCTACAAAAACACCTAAGAACCCTATGGAAGGGATCAAAAAGTGTCGCAAAACTAGAGAGGATGAGGGATATACTACAAAAGAGAGTAGTACTAAAGAGGAATACTGCACAAATCTAGGCCCAGGAAAAAGGGCAAGGCAACAGTGGTAACCAGATAGGGTACAAACACCAAAAGGACAAATGTGGTAACCACAGAGGAAGAGGAAAGCTCTAAAGGGGAAGAAGGATTCCACTCCACTAAAGAGAAACATGACCAAATAGTAGAGCAAGCCAAAAATATCATTAAACAAGAGCAAGAAAAAGAGAAAGAGTATAATAGCTACTTTATAGAAGAAGAAGTAAAAGCACTCAAACAACTAGAAAAATTGGTAGGACAACATGACTTGCTTACAAAATTAAAATGATTTAGTAAATACTCGAACAAGAAGAATATACCGCAAGTCAAAACAGTGGGAAAACACTCGAAGACAAGACCTATAATGATCGATCTCTGCAGTCATTACAAGAAGATTCCTAAGGTGATGGTCAATCTAGGATTAGATGTAAACTTAATTCCCAAGAGAATCTGGGCAAATTGGTACTAGAGCTAACTCCCTATAATATTAGTTTAGTAGATGGTACCCAAATGAAGACTTTAGGTACCTAGAGGAATGCAGAAGTTAGTGTAAAAGGGGTAAAAACATTTGTGGACTTTGAAGTGGACACAATGAAGGAAACCTTTGAATCATTTGATGCATTGTTAGGGTTGAGATGGTTTGTAGACTCCTCGGGGGTAATAGATGCCAGGAAAGAAGAGATCTTTGTGGATGCCAAAAGAATTGTCCGCATTCCCCTGGGTAAAAAGCAAGAAGAATCCTATATAGAGGAATTCAATACAGACGATTACGAAGAGAATGATAGAACGATAAACACCATAGCCACACTGTCGACAACTGAAACCATAGATGAGCCTAATTTTGAAGGAGAGTTTGAGATAAATGATATTGAGGGGAGCACCGATAGCGAAACCATACTAGAAGCTTGGATGAAGGATGAATAGGAGATATATTCTTGGAGAATATTTGGTTCCCAGAGAATATTTCCTAGACATATGTATACATTATTGGGAAGAAAACTATGCGTACTATGACAGGTTATATCCAACTATTTTACTGGAAACTAAGCCCCATAGCAAAAAATTGGTATATGGACCAAGAAATACAAGCGGAGACAAGAATATGGGACGAATGACCACATATTTTCTCCATAACTTTTCCTTCCACCGTGAAAACCCACAAATTCATACCGCACTACTTCGGATGCAGGAAATCATCTTCTCCATAATATTATGGGGTAGTGTACCATCCATATAATTTTCACATTATTAAAAAGATTTAAGATTTCTTTGGCCTTTTTGATAATATATTTATAAGACTAATGATGGCTATCCTTGTTGTTTAACATGTCAAGTATGTTCTTTGAGTCCCCTTCATTCACTATATTTCCGCAACCATGATCCTTAACCAACAAAATGCTAGTTAGGACTTCCCCAGAGTTAACATAATTATTAGATTGGATATCAAGGTTCTCCGCAAAAGCAATAATGAGTTTCTCATTGTAGTTTCTTAGAAATCCACCATCTTCGATGATGTTGAGATTACCTTTAGAGAATCCATCAAAGTTTGAATTTAGTATACTTAGGTCTTCGAAGATTAAGTCATATTTCTTCTCATTTGAGCTTTCCTACCATCCACATTGTCAATATTTGTCATAATAATGGAAATTTTATTTTTTCATGTTTGTGGGGGGAAATTTTGGTCTTTTGATCTTGGCTACTCCAATATTCTCTTATATTTACTTCTAGGGTATGTATTTGTTTCTAAAGAACCTATTGTTCTTTTCTTTACATATTCCCATATAGATATGATGAATATTTTTCATTTGTATTTCTCTAATTATGGGGTGATTGAATGGGGTCCAACTAGTAGCCATCATTTTGGTGTCCTTATGCCAAACCCAAGATATATTGAATCTATCCAGTATGGTTTGTTTAATATTTCAAGTTTAAGGGTATTCGGTAAACAAGTGTTTTATGGATTCTGAACCTCTTCTCACAAGATACATCTATTGACCAAATTAAATCCTCTACTTTTTAGATTGTATAAAGTAATTATTTTCCCTTGACAAGTTTTCTACCAAAATAAATTAATTTAGGAATTAGATTATTATTATATATGATTTCTTAATTGAAATTAGGCTTTTAATTGTTTCTTAGCATATTGTAGCCAATATTGATTGAAAAGATACCCAAAGTATTAGCAATCCAAATAAGTTCATCCTACTTTGAAAGATAATAAAATTGAAAGTTAATTTTAATAATTAAACATGTGATAGCTTTATTATCATTGATACCTACAAAGATGTTGGAGATTCTCCAAGCTATGGACCAACCATTCTACATCCAATAATTGTTGATAGTACTTCCAAATCTGTCACATAACTCCTCCTTAAGTCTAACACAAGTGTGTGAGAGTTGAAGATGATCCTCGACGATCCAATAATATTACCAAAATCTAATTTTATCACCATTTCCCACCTTTCGTTTTGGTCACATTCTTAGTATTTTTCAAGACTATAATTTTGTTCCAAATAGTAGAGACAATAGGGAGATGTGAGAAGGGTAAAAGGGTGCATCCATCCTAATTGCTAATGTACTTAGCCTTCATGATAATGCTCTAGTTATTCCTTTTCTTCATAATTTTCTAGCCCATTTGAGTTATTAAGGCCTTGTTTATTTCTTTAATTTTGTGAATTCCCAAGCCCTTAAGGTACTTAGGAAGGAGTACTAATCCTAGACAACTGGTAATAACCTTTGCTTTCTTTCTATTTTAGGGGAAAATATTTTTTTTTATATTTGTTCAAATTTGTCAACTAATAAGTAGGGTATTTTAAAGAGAGAAAGGAGGTACAAAGGTACACTTTAAAGAGATGACTTAATCAATTGTAGTTTCCTATCTTAGCTAAGAAGAGAACCTTTCTAGGATGTATTTTTTTTGGATTCTTTTGATGATACTATTCTAGTAAGGGGCATACCAAGGTAATTAGAAAGGAGTTGATTTATATTGCAACCACTAGGATATTCATGATTTTGGTTTGTAAAGAAGGATTTTTATTGAAGAAGATGACCCACTTCTATACATTTATTTGTTGTCCTAAGATAGTTGCATATTGTTAGAGGATTCTTTTTCATCCTCTTTCTTCCATAAGAGTATTTGACCTAAGGAAGATAATGTCATCCACAAATTGTTGGTGTGATATGGGGTTGAGGTTAGAGGTAGGAAAAAATCATTTATTACAACCTCTATTGATGTTTAGGGTGATATTTCTTCCTAACGCTTTGGACCAAATAATAAAATGGTAGGGAGAGAGGGGGTCTCTCTATCTTAATCCACCATCAAAATAAAGTGACCACTCAAGGATCCATTTATAATGATAGAAAATATAGAAGTGGTGTAGTATCACTTTAGAAGATTCAAAATTTCACCTTGGAAGCCAAATTTTAAACAACCTTCATCCATAAGTCCCAAGCAAATTTATCATAGGCCTTGGAAATCTCAACTTTTAGGTCATACTTTCTTTTTTACTCTTTTCCATGGAGTGAAAAGTTTTGTGGATAGATATGACAACATCAACGATTTGTCTTCATAGCACAAAGTTGTTTAATTAGGGTGGATAATCTTATCCAAGAAAGGTCGAATCCATAACACAAACATTTTGGCTAGAACTTTATATAATATTGCACAAGCCTATATGGAATACATCCATTTTTTTGGGCCCCATATTCTTAGAGATGAGAAAAGAAAGGTGTCTATTTCTTTCAGGAAGCTCCTTGAAGAAAATAAATCCTAAGCATATTTGATGATATTTGATCTTGCAATTTCTCAAAACAATTGGAAGGGGAAGAGGGGGAAGCCATGAAGACCTAAGTATTTTTATGGGTCAAAGGAGAATAAAACATATCCAACCTCATCTTCACTAACTTCCCCATCCATAAAATCCAAATCAATAGTAGAGATAACCTTAGGAATTACATCTAAGATTTTCTCCTCCAAACTTTGGTCTATGGAAAAGGTATTATTGAGGATATTTTTAAAGAAATTGACACCCTTAGACTAAATATCCTTTTCATCTATGAGTTTAGAGTGATCATTCTTTACCAATTAAAATATGTTTTTGTTGTTTTATGATTGAGGTCTAACATGTGGAAGAATTTTGAGTTATGATCTCTAGTTTTGAGCCACTAAATCATATATTTTTATTTCCAAAATGTTTCCTCTTTTTCAATGTTGTTATGAAGATTGCTTAAGGCTTCTTTTTTTAATAAAAATTTCCTCATTTGCTCCCTTTTTGTGCATTTCTTGTTTAATATCCAATAACCTCTATTTAGCCTCCCTTTTTTCTTAAAAATGTTCCCACAAGAATTTCTATCCCACTCCTTTATATTTTTTTAAACATTTTTTAATTTTATGATTAGCTTCTAGAGGGTTATCCCTCTCACCTCCATGTTCTACCACTTTCTTATTAGGTTTTATAGATCTAGGTGTTGGGTCCACATTATCTCAAACCTAAAAGGTCATTACCTTTTTTGAAACCCATGTCCCAATTCAATAATAGACAGGTATGGTTGGGTCTAATTCTAAACAGGGCCTTGAGACTACATTTGTCCACAATGTCCTAGTTGGAAGAGATTAATAATCTATCCAATTTGACCTAGAGGAGGTTGTTTCCTACCCTTTTTTTTGGACCAAGTAAAAGAGGAGCTTTCCAAATAATTATCCATAAAACCTCCTTCAACAATGAAGTTGGAAAAATCACCCATGCTAAATTAGTAAAATCCAAGGTTCCTCCCAATTTTTTTGATGGGTATAGTGGGGTGTTAAAATCCTCCACAACCATTCACTTAACATTATGGTAATTCAATTTAAACGTGATCAATTCATCCTACAACAATAATCTATTATTTTTGGTGTTAGGAGCATAAATGTTAGAGAGGATCCAAGTGTCACCAGTTACTTTGTGCTTGAATATAATGTTTAAGAAATGTATATTAGTAGATACTGTAGACACGTAAAATGTACATGCACTTGATCTTGGTTTTACTAACACCAGTTCATCTTGAATCATCTCTCTGCTAATCATTTAATTAAATAATCTCTATTTAATTAAATTCATCACATTTCATCTCTTAATTAAATAAATCAATTTTATCTAATTAAGTCGTTCTCTTCTATTAATTAAATATATTATCTTATTTAATTAATCCTATAGTCCCTCTTTTAATTAAATAATTTATTTTATTTAATTAACTCTAAAGTCATCTCATTTAAATTAAATAAATTTATCTTTATTTTGATTTAAAGTTAACACCATCCTCTTTAATTAAATAAATCAAATCTTATTTAATTAAGTCTAAAATCATTTTCCTCTCATTTTGATTTAAATTAATCCAAAAATCTAAGTCAAAAGTCAAAATCACCTAATCTCCTATTAAATTAATCAAATCCTAATTAATTTAATCCTAATCACCTAAATCCTCTAGATTTTGCAACTTGCACAATTAAATCATTTAGTTGATTTAATAATTCCCTATTTACTTTCAAAATAGCATCAAAAAGGGAATATTCCTCCAAATTTGAAATCTCCCCCCAAAATGACTTGTCCATCCAACAAAGCATTTAAAGCTCTTACATTGTCTCTTACATGTCCCCCACTTGGCATTTAACTCCTCTTTCATCCCCCCTAAACATGTCACTTCTTCAAATTCAAATTCCAAACTTGCACATTGATCAAAATGTGCTCAACCTTCATCCTCTCACATGTTGACAAGTGGTATCATGTCATTGGCTTATCTTTTATCCCACATTCATCCTATCTTTCAATCGTCAACTCTTTCTTTCTATAAATAAGAGGCTCATCCTTCATTTCTATCATCTACCATTTGAGTAAGCTTACTATACTCAAATACATCTTCAAAACATTTGCAAGATTCATCAAATTCATCAATGGTAGCTAGGTTATGTAGGCTTTTCATCATGTAGCACACTTGAATCTTCAACAAAGTGGATCACCATCACCATTCATCATCAAAGCTTGCAAATGAGTTGGGAAAGGGCCAATTTCCACATCAAATTGGCACCAACTCCCCCATAGGATCAAGAGTTTGCATTATTTGAATAGGATTAATCTCTTTTATTGCTTTTCATTATATTTCTTGTTTTCATTTCCTATTTCGAATCATGTTAATGGATTTTATGGGGAATCTCTATTCTAACTTGCATTTGATCTTATTAATGTGTTCATTTGTTGTGTTCTTGCAGGTATAGGATATAGGTTCACATTTTGGTGCTAGAGGGAGGGAAAACCAGAAGATCAAATCATGTTTTTTGAGAAAATTATGTGGTTTTTTATGTTTTTGGTGTTTACAGCAAACATAACCTCTCACAGTCCAGTGGCGCCATACAAACCGCTCCAAACTACAAATTGCACCGTTGGACTTCAAACTGCACCGCTGGACTTCAAGCTGCACTGCTACAAACTTCAAACTGCACCGTGGACTCCAAACAGAGCTGCCATCACAGACATAACCGCTTGACTTTCTTGCTTTTTCATGCAAACTTAAAATGGCCATATCTTGCTCATTTTTTGGTCTTTTTCAAAGCTTTTTTTTTAAATGGGGTAGAATTTCAGAAGCTATCCAATGGTGTAGGTTTTTATCAATTTTGATAGAGTTAAAATTTTCAAATTTTCACCTAAAGCAAAACACATTATAACTTAGTCTAAGTTTTAGGGTTTTTATGCTTAATGATTCATCTAACCCCCATATCCTTTTGTTTGTTGATCTCATCTAATATTTTGAACACTTTTGCAGGTTAGGAAATCAAAAAAAAGGGGAGGAGAAAAAAGCAAAGCTTCTTATGACATCATTTCTCTATTTTATCAAGTGTCTTTAGACACTCTTGGAAGCAATTATAATTCCAAGTATAAGGATTTTATCTCTTCAAGCTTTTAGGATTCAATAGATTTCAATTTGGGCTTTAAAAAGAACAAGACAAAGGGATTAAAAAGAACCTTAGGAAAATTTACTAGATTTTGTTTAAGGTTAACAATTGAACAATCAAATCTCACACTTCTTTTGGTGCACTAAAAATAATTCACTTTTGCTTTGTGGACTTAAAATGAACAATTGTTCTCATTGTTTTGTAATTACTTACACAAAGTAATATCATCAAAAGATGCATGCGCTTCTCTCACGCTTCACGACGATCTTGAGAATCAAAAGGCTTTTGGTGACATTAGGTTGCATAAGTAATTTCCCATACACTTCAATTTGGGTTTAAAATTGAACAACAAACTTTGCGAGTGTGAGTGGAGCCTATTGCATGATTTCTCCCTTTGTTTCTAAATGAATGTTGATCGAACTATGAATATGTTTGCTCACTATTGTTTATCTTAGAGGGCCTGCCTTGGGGAAAAAGTACTCACCCAAGGGAACGACTCAACCGGTAACACTCTGAATCCGAGAGTATTTCCAACTGGGATATAAATGTGGGTATTAGAATAAACACCAATATCACGCGGTTGAATCCGACGAGAAGGGAACAATGGTCTCTCACCTCGATGGGTCAACTCCTACGAACGGAAAGTCTGAATTAAAACCCTTGTTGTAGAAAAGCCAAAATCCTTGATCTACTTGTTGGTGCAAGAACGATCGTTCTG
The DNA here is from genome assembly GCA_007258455.2 of Sequoia sempervirens. NCBI lineage: Eukaryota > Viridiplantae > Streptophyta > Pinopsida > Cupressales > Cupressaceae > Sequoia > Sequoia sempervirens. The sequence continues at coordinate 1,203,462,848 of VDFB02271358.1, read as the reverse complement.
AAGCCGTCCCATGTTTTTACAACTCTTAGTAGAAATGAAAAGCATGCCATGAGAGTTTCATGGGTGTTGATGCTTGGCTGCCCCGTATAAGTGAGTGTCGTGGAGGGGAGCCAGTGGGGTCAAGCATTTAATCATTTGCTAAGAGTAGGTGTAGCTGGACTTGTCCAAGTGGGAACTCAACAAGTAAATTCTTTCATATCCATAGGGTTGTGCATGTTCTTGGTATCAAAACACTTGCTTGTTCGAAAACATTGGGAAATACACATTCAACAAGAAAATCAAAATTTCAAACCCCTTAGTTAGAGCAAATACCTTTGACAAAACTCAAGAACTATTGCTTACCCTGGGGATTATGTCCTTAGAGGTTTCTAAATAATTGGGTTTACATCTTAATTTGCTTCTACCAAGGTAAACATTAGGTAACCATTGCCTTGATTTCCTTGAATTCCACATAACACTTTGTGGGATGAAAAGAAGTTAGGACATTGGACGTTTAGTTTAAAAATCTAATCAAGAAAGTGTTTGTGGTAAAAAGCAATTCACTAATCAAGATGAAATCAATTGAACCCCACACATGTGCTTGTGTATATTTTCTCTTATGGTCTTTTGAGCAAACATTGATCTTTTGATTTGAAGGGAAAAGCATGTTCTTCAAACCTTGGCCTTGTAAACAAGTCCTTCTTAGGTTCATTTAGGATCAAAATCAAACACTTCATCCATTTCAAACATTTATCATCCCATCCCACAAGCAACTTTAGAGCTTTGGAAACATCATTATCTAGACTTGGGTACATCCTTAAACCAAATCAAAATCACCTTGTTTAATTAGGAGTATGGGAATGCATCCTTTCTCATACCTCTAGTTAAATTAGCACACCTTTGAAAAAATTTATCCTAAAGATCACATCCAACATCTTAAGGTTTACAAGTTCACTAACCAATCAAAATCAAATCCTAAAGTCTAGCATTAATCCAAAGTTCCTAAAAAATCAACACCCATATCATTCACCCCTTTCATCCTTCATCTCATCATGGGTCCTAAACACCTTAGAGGTCACTTTTGCAACAAGGTCAAAACACAAGAAGAACATGGAATATAAACTTGATCCATACATCATAAGTGGTCTAAACCAACCAAATTATCAAAGCCTCACAATGCCAATTGATTTTCAAAACTCACATTTATACAATCCATACATGGGATCATTATCTCCTACAAACCTCAATGGTACAACAAATGTGAGTATGCCCAATCTAAATTTTGGAACACCTTTCCCGACGGTAGATTTAAATCCAAGTCCAAACCTACAAATCTATCAACCAAACACCCAATGCATGAGTCTTCCTCAAAACAACATCATCCCACCATATCCATACATGCCAAATGTGAATATACCAAGCACAACTTTACCAAACATGAACATTTTGAATCCAAATTTGGTAAACTTTGGGATGGATATGTTTGTAAATCATACGAATGTTGTTCAAAGTCCAAACAAGATGTTAATGACTCCATGTATTGATCCAAGTCAAGGTAACACCATGCAAAATCAAAGTTACCTAAATCAAGGCAATATGATCCCCAACACCAACAATGTTCAACTTCAACCTATCATGCCAAATCTAAACATCATCCCAAATCAGAACATTGTCCAAAATCAATTTGTCCATGATCCCATACAAACACCACCAACATACATTCCAAATCCGCTTGAACAAAATTCAAACCAACTATATCAAGGGTGCCAAGATCAAAATCAAGACCAAGTTTTGATAGACCAAATTGCTTCACTTGGCAAACTAACTGAAGCCTTGAAACAAGAGATATTTTTACTTCAAAATCAATGTACTCTTCCATTGGTTAATCCATGTCATCAAAGCATTGAGTTGTGTCCACAACTGCATCAAGAACAAAATATCCAATGCCAAGAGGTTAGATATCAAGATCAACATCAACAACAAACCCAATTACCCCATCTCGAAGATCAATCACCACATTTCAAAGATCAATCACCACATCTCCAAAATCAATCACCACAAGGTCAAGTACAAATCTCACAAAGTAACAAACGAAAAATACACACCACTTGGGAGACCAATCGAATCAGTTCTACAACAATTGGTACAAGAAAATCTCATCAAGCTCCCCGTCTATGAGAACTATCAAGAACCTCTAGTTAAACTACCAGTGTATAACGAAGAGCACCATTGTGATTTTCACAAAACAAAGGGACACACAACATCAAGTTGTATTTGACTCAAAAATCTCATCCAAGACCTTATTGATCAAAAGATAATCACTATTGGGGACAATGATCAAGATCTATCCATCAATGAACACCTTGAAGATGTTTCCACCTCATCCAATGATCAAATTAACATACATCAAGAGTCACTTTTCAATCATGATCAAAATACACCAACAATACCCAAAAATGATCCAATTCAAGAAATGTCAACATCATTTGACCCTATGGTTGAAGACATTGAAAATCCCTCCACCACAATTGTTGAAAACAATGATCAAAATATCTTCATCAATGAGCACCTTGAAGATGTTTCCACCCCATTTGATGATCAACTCACCATACATCAAGAGCCAATTTTTAGTGATCTATTTCAAGGAGTGTTAGAATTATTTGATCCCATTGACATAATCTACGATCCATCGACCAATGATCATATTGAAAATGTCTCTACATTGCCTTATGAGTTAGAGGACATATCTCAATAATTTATTCCAAAGCATGATCAAAATCTTTCACCAAGGTCTAGCAATGGTCCTTTCCAAGACATGTTGACCCCCTTTGACCTCATGATTATAGATACTGAAGGAACCCTCAACTTGACACTTGATCCAAGCCCACTCAAAGATCAAGAGGATAATGAACCACTTTCCATTCCTAATGAAGATATCCTAGAAACCTTTATAAGTAATCCATCCTTTGAAACTGGCCCATGTCAAGAATTTGATCCAAAGCATGTCGAAAGCAATTCTAAAATCATTCAAGATCAAGAGTTTGTATCTCCAAGCTACTACAATGGTCTAATGGATACTCTCCTATCTATACAAGATGATCATATCCACGTAGCACATACTCCTCCATCTACCCATGAGATTATTTCTTTGGATGGACACGTAGATGATCTTCATTCAGAACAGGATTCCTTTACTCCTAACATCATTACACAAAAAGAGCAGGTTAGTGATTCCTATAGTCAAACTGAGTTTTCAACATCAAGATCAGATATATCCCAAATTCAGACTGAGGACATCATGTATGAAGATATCCAACATTATCCACTCAAAGAAACAGATAAGACAGAACAGGATATTCCAGAGTCAACAGAGCTGCAAATCAAAATAACATCATCTGCAGTGGTTATCTATCAAAGAATGCGTACCACACAAGACATCTCAAAACAAGAAGAATCAAGGAAAGAAGGTGCCACTACCACCATACTGGGGGAAACTATGTCTCAGGCAAACATCAACATAGGGAGCACGAAGAATCCTTACCATGAAACCGATGCCAATAATACAACCAGCCACGTCACGAATCTTCATCCACCCATCACCCCATCCACGAATTGGGACCAACATCAAAAGAAAGATTTGAATCAAAGTACAAAGAATTTCATCAAAGAAAAAGAAGCTAAGAAGTATATCAGACAAATCAAATACACATGGATACCAAAGAATACAAGAAAGATTATCCCTATAAAACTCCATTAGTCAAAGAAACTATGGGAAAAAATAATTAAGGGAAATGTATCCATCAAAGACGTTCGTACAAGCAAAAGAAGGCTTCTCAAGTGACGTACAAAGTGTATCAAACAGTCGGTCATAATTCCATACACACTTCTGTATCCACCCATCATTGCTCATCTTCCCAAGTTTGGAGAGTCAAAGGTGCCAAACTGTCAACCAATCCATCTCCTATCCCTAAACACACTCCATCCACACCTCCACACATAATATCCAATTCTCACATTGACCATGTGTTGGAAATGACCCTTCATCATAAGGATTTAGAAGGAACTCTATCGCGATGTGCGCACAAAGACAAAGTTAACTCCGGTATCAACGAAGCAGATCAGGAATCCCAAAAGCTACATTCAAGTGCATGTATCTTGGCAAAACAACTTCTTCAGGTAGGATACATTATGACAAAATCGTCTACATCAACACCACAAGGTGGTTTGACATGAGCATAAATCTTTCAGAAAAAGCCAAAAAAATAAAAAAAATATGAAAATCCAAAAAAATAAAAAAATCATGAAAACAGTAAAGATAAAAATCGTCCTCTAGTGAAAACCACTACGGTGGCGCTTTGGGCAAGACCATGATGAAAACCTAGAAAACATGAGTCATGTGTGGAATCGAGCATCTACGTGCACCAGTTCAAGTGAAAGCGTCTTATTCCATCCATAATAAATCTAGCATTCCATCTATCTCAGCCATAATAAATCCATTCATCCATGAACCATTTATCCAATCCATTTTCATCCATCTGCATCCCTCATCCAAGTTATCTTGATCTTGATGAAAGTATTAGGGCACACTTTACACTTGCTTATGGTAAACATCTCGACATAGGCCGTTTTCATTGATCCTATCCTATGCAGCATTATCTGAGCCATGAAGCGTTATCCAAATGAGCATTCTTTAGCTGAACACTGTATCTTATCACAAGATAATCCATATCCATCCATGCATACACCTATCTCTAGGCATCCATCCATGGCATTCCATACATTGCTAGACATTGGGGGAAGATATGTACATCTTGCTTTGAGAATAAATATTGATCTATATCCTCCAACTTATGTGGTAATCTGAACATTGGCAAACGTGAAATCAAATTGGTCAAAACATTTGTGATAAAGATTCCAAATCACTAGCCATGGCACATTTTGACAAGCAAACATTCCTTATCAAGATTCATCTTTCATCAAACATCAATCCAAACAATCACTATCAGTCGCATCTAATTTGCACTTCAAATGAGACATCAAAATCATCCAAAACGTCTTTTGTTTCAAACCAAGCTTCAAAATCCTGATTGGTCAAATCCAATCGAAAAATCATCATCTCAGGATATCCTTGTGTTACTTAACACTATCCTTGCATTGTTGTGCATCCTCAACAATGTTATCATCATCAATCCTGATCAATCAAATCCTTGCATTGTTGTGTATCCTCAACAATGTTATCATCATCATCAATCCATCGATTCGATCAGTCAACCTTAGCTTGGTCTTCAAAAAAATCCCAAAAAGAGCACTGATATCATCACACATCCATATCCAAATCGTCAAAATCATGCGAAAAATCCAAAAACATTCAAAACATATCAAAAATCCAAAAACACTCAAAAAGTCAAAAAAACATCAAAAACTTGGTTATCCAAACTACGTTGTCTCTGAGCTTAAACGTAGGCAAGGCTAATCTTTGATCAGCCCTCGAGACACAAAAACATAAAACATTCAAAAAAACACCAAAATCCAAAAACATTCATAAAATCTCATAAAACCCAAAAACATCCAACAAACCAAGAAAATACCAAAAACAGCCTCAAAACATTTCAAAACTCCAAAAACATCCAAATATTTGAAAAAAACCATCCATCCCATCTTGCTTTCACCCGCAATAATCAATCATCCATAATAAATCAATCGTCACCTTCATCCTTTGGCAACACAAATAGAAACAAGTACAACAATCAACAAAAGCAAACTTCAAATGTAAAATCAAAATTGAGACAACAAACCTTTAAACGCAAAATCAAACTTTTGATCATTTTCAAACATGTCAATCAAATTTATATCAAAAGCCTATCAAATCAACTTATCAACCCATCATCATCCTATATAATGCATGTCCTAGGATATATCGTCCCGACAATGGGCATCATTTTGGATATCACTTTGGATACTTATCCTAAACAAAACACATCCCCTTGGCTAGCAGTATGAAGAACATTGACTTGTTTGTGTACTTGATCTTTTATTTTTGATTTATCTTATTGCACTCACTCCAATGATCTCTCGATGATGTCTAATCAAAATGATTTAGAGAGAAAGGAATGGGGCAACAATCATTATCTTTTGTTTGTTGTGCTTGTTGGACGTTCTTGTAATATAACCTTGGAAAATACTTGCTCTGTTAGGTGTGTATGGAAGGTGTTTTGGGCAGCTTGTTGACTATTGCATTGATAGGTTATACCTTTCTGTGTTTTGGTCTGAGAGGTGTGAAATACCTAAAATGCATCCTAACAAAGTTTATGTATGTCAGGTGTGAGCAAGAATAGTCCTATCTGTTTGTCGAGTCAAAGTCCATCTCACTAGATGCAACGCCATCCTGGTTCTTTATACCTTGATGCATCGTACCTAAATGTGTTATCAAACATAAGGTAATTGGCCCTTTGAAAATCCCAACTCCTCGGCAAGTAATCATCATCATCATCATCATCTCATGTCTTGTTGGAATCTCTTGTTGTCTTCTCTCTTGCTTTTCCGCGCTAACATGGTACCATAATAGTTAATTGTAAATCATCGCTAATGCATCCATCCTGCATCCACAAACCATCTGCATATCATATCATATCATATAAGAAACATTGATCATCTCACATGCATTGCATTTCATCATTGCATAATATAGATTGGTTATTCTAAGCATCTCATAATCCATACATTTATCATCCACTGCATAATCATAAAATCATCATCATATCATATCATGTGCATCCATATCATCCATGCATCATCATATCATCCATTATATATAAACATCATAATCATCTCATTTATATTATCAATAATGTAACTGTCATGGTACAAAATTAGGATCAAGTGTGTGTAATATATCAAAATAGGCATGAGGCTACCCATGGCCGATGACTGTCTACATCATCAAATCTGTCTACATCAAGCATTTGAGCTGAACTAATCTTGAACCTCTTTGTCGCGAGATTGACCCTCAAATTGAACCTTTTTCGCTCGATCTCTCGAGGGGGCAGTATACCGGCATAATTCTTCATTCGTTGGGGCAGCAGTGGGGCATCCGAAAAAAAAATCAAAGAATTTTTGAATTTTGATCGAGACAGTTTATTCTTTGAACCAACGCAACAAGTACATTGCTTCAAAGAGGGGAAAAATGTAGACACATAAAATGTACATGCACCTGATCCTGGTTTTACTAACACCAGTTCATCTTGAATCATCTCTTTGCTAATCATTTAATTAAATAATCTCTATTTAATTAAATTCATCACATTCCATCTCTTAATTAAATAAATCAATTTTATCTAATTAAGTCATTCTCTTCTATTAATTAAATATATCATCTTATTTAATTAATCCTATAGTCCCTCTTTTAATTAAATAATTTATTTTATTTAATTAATCTCTAAAGTCATCTCATTTAAATTAAATAAATTTATCTTTATTTTGATTTAAAGCTAACACCATCCTCTTTAATTAAATAAATCAAATCTTATTTAATTAAGTCTAAAATCATTTTCCTCTCATTTTGATTTAAATTAATCCAAAAATCTAAGTCAAAAGTCAAAATCACCTAATCTCCTATTAAATTAATCAAATCTTGATTAATTTAATCCTAATCACCTAAATCCTCTAGATTTTGCAACTTGCACAATTAAATCATTTAGTTGATTTAATAATTCCCTATTTACTTTCAAAATGCCATCAAAAAGAGAATATTCCTCCAAATTTGAAATCTCCCCCCAAAATGACTTGTCCATCCAACAAAGCATTTAAAGCTCTTACATGTCTCCCACTTGGCATTTAACTCCTCTTTCATCCCCCCTAAACATGTCACTTCTTCAAATTCAAATTTCAAACTTGCACATTGATCAAAATGTGCTCAACCTTCATCCTCTCACATGTTGACAAGTGGCATCATGTCATTGGCTTATCTTTTATCCCACATTCATCCTATCTTTCAATCTTCAACTCTTTCTTTCTATAAATAAGAGGCTCATCCTTCATTTCTATCATCCACCATTTGAGTAAGCTTACTATACTCAAATACATCTTCAAAACATTTGCAAGATTCATCAAATTCATCAATGGTAGCTAGGTTATGTAGGTTTATCATCATGGAGCACATTTGAATCTTCAACAAAGTGGATCACCATCACCATTCATCATCAAATCTTGCAAAGGAATTGGGAAAGGGCCAATTTCCACATCAAATTGGCACCAACTCCCCCATAGAATCAAGAGTTTGCATTATTTGAATATGATTAATCTCTTTTATTGTTTTTCATTGTATTTCTTGCTTTCATTTCCTATTTCGAATCATGTTAATGGATTTTATGGGGAATCTCTATTCTAACTTGCATTTGATCTTATTAATGTGTTCATTTGTTGTGTTCTTGCAGTTATAGGATATAGGTTCACAGATACCTCTTTTCAATAGAGTAGGATTCCACATAGTGATGATACCTCTTGAAGTACCTTCCACTTCCATTGCTTGAAATGCCATCCTTGGAAAATATTCAAGTTGATAGTATGAAAATAAATCAATGACATTTTAGATTCTTAGAGAAGGAGACTATTCAGTTTGATATCCTTAATAGAGTTCTTAATGATAACCTATTTTTAAGGGTTGTCAAGCACTTCTATATTCTAAGGCGTGATAAAAAAAATTCCCCCTCTTGGAGCATGTCAACTCTAGGGTAGATTATTTCTCATTAGCTACATCTATTATTGTCTCTTTTGCTCTAACATCTCTATTAATATTTGTGTATGTTTAGAGTCTTTGCACACATCAACCATTCTCCTTAGATCCTTAGCTCGTAGAGAAAGTTTCCCATACTACCAATCATTGTGGAGGAGGAAGCCATCAAGGAGGTCTTCATGCAAACTTCCTCAAACTTTGGAAGAAGATTGATGGGGGAAGGGTCCAATAAAACCTAGGCCATGGGATGAGCCTTACATTCATTCTTCTCATCCACTACTACCTATGTAAGATTTTCTTGAACCATAGTTCTAGGACCCTCCAAATTTAAAATGAGGGGGATTTCACTATCTTATAGAATGTTCTTAGGTGTGTGAGAAGGCTCAACACACAATCCCTAGACCACCACCTAAATCGATATTCCCTTGTTTCTTTTTAGTTATGCTTGTGTTGTTGCTTTTCATCTATGCTTGTGTTGTTTCTTTTCATCTATGCTTGTGTTGTTTCTTTTCTCCTTTCCTTTAATGGAACATGCATTAATCAAGTGACCAATTTGTGAATAGTTCTAGCAGAAAATGGCTAAGTTTTCATATTGGATACTCTAGTTCCATTTCCCTAGTTTAGATTCCATGATAATGGAGCTTGGGAGAATTTTCTAACCTCCACATTCAAACAACACATCATGAAGACCATGTAAGTTATGTTCTTGGTGACATTATCTAGCTTTAAAAAGTGGCTAAAGGAGTTGGTTATACCAACAATAATCTCCTCGTCCTAGTATTCCAATGGGATACTAGGAAGCTAAAACTAGGTAGGGGCCATTATTGAGAGATCCACATCAAGGTCAAATCTAGGCTTCCACTTGTAGAGTGAAAGACTAGATTTATCGAGGAACCAAGGGTCACTCACTAGGATGTATATGTAGTCTTCCCTAAGAAAAAAAAAGTGGAATAGACCTTTATACAAGGCACAAACCTCCATATAAGCTTTAATTTAATATTTAGCACTAGTCCATCTACAAATGATTTCAATATTGTGTCTATTCCCAAAAAAAATCCAACTAGGATGCAATCCCTCATGGAAATTAGCCTACCAATAGTCTTATATTCAATCTTCAAGGAGACATCATTAAACAAGGAAACAATAGACCAATCATGCTTTTGGATGTAGGAGAAATGAAGGATTTAAAAAGGTTCAACCACTCTTTGGAAGCACATGACCCATCTAGGTCTCCTTTTTTTCCAAATTGATCCTTTGGAGGACATAAGGGAAGAACCATGTGGGGTTACCCCACCTCCATGGATGTTTAAGCCAATAATGTAGGTTTCTCACTCAAAACAAGGTGAGAGCATTTTTCAATCTATAAAGCCTTTAAAAGTTTAATAATTTTTCATTGTGTTTTAGCTATTTTCTCTTCCCTCGTCTCTAATTGACATGGTGGTAAAGGAGTAGACCCATGTTTATATTTGTAGTCAATTTTATTATAGGGGAAATAATTTCTTTTTGATATGTGATTAGTTGTTAATAAATTATTCTTCATTATAATTTATACTTTGGTAAACATTTTATTTATTTTTTAAAAATATTGTAATAAATTAAATTTAAATTCTTGGAAGTATTATTTTGAAAGAGATACAAATAGGGAAATTGATGGGATGAATGTTACTTGCCCTTAGGTGTTATATATATTGATGACATTCACTTCCCAAGAGCCTCCATTATTTTGATGGTGTAATATATTACGGATGTGTGTCACTTGATCATCTTTCCTATTATCAATATCCTCCTTTCCCTAGTGTGTCATCAACATATCCTTCTATATATATTTATTATCATGTGTTGTTACACATGGTAACAATATATGCACATGTGTGATGTGCACTTCTATTGTGTATTGGTATGTGTTTTTCAAAAAATGGCTACATTTTGTGCATTTTTCCCATGTTGAGTTGTTGGTATTACATACACACTCCAACAAACCATGTGAACAGATCCATTATTGCCACCATTGGTTTTTATCATATACCTTACACATTCAAGTACACATGAAGTATATCCAATATAATGATATCTAAAGAATATTGTAGTAAATAACCAACACATTCCTATAATTACACAAAACAAATACATTTTGTAGATGACATGATATAAATCACATCCCATAATGATCTTCTAATTATAACAATACAAAGATGCATGATCACATTTAAGCATTAATCAAAACAACAATACTAACCATTGAAATCAATCAACTAGCATCTCATAATCATAACGGAAATTGTATAGTTGAATATATTAGTTAGCTGAATCATAAAATAATAACATATGTCTCGAATATAAATTTGTAAAGTATCACAAAACATAGATGCAACCAATAAAAAAATATGTAGCAAGAATGAAATACAAACACTTGTGGACCTTTTAAATACAATACACCCTTGAGATAGGGAAACACCATACAATGTTTCTTATTTGATGAACTTGACACTATATCTCAATAGGAAATCCAAACACATACAATAGTATTAGTATATCTCATATTAATCTCGTATTTATTATATACTAACCCACAAATGAGATAAATACATTTATTCTAAATTAAGCATGTTCCTAATACATTAGATTCCATCTTCCTTAAACATGTTTTCCTCTCAAAACATGGGAAGAAACCAAAAATAAAATTACTACAAATTAATATAAATATGATGCCATGATTGATCATTCAATCATCCATATGCAATATTCACGATGGTTTTTCTATATGGTAGCTAGATCTCATCATTGATTCAAATTTTATTGTGCCGCTCTTGTCCCATTCTTCTCGGTGGTAACTTTATCTTCTTTGGCTATGAATAGTTAGTGCTTCTATGGTGCCACAAATACTTGAAATAACACCTTTGGTTCCTTGTAAATCTATAATGATTGGTCTTCTTATTCTATGAATAGTCAGTGCTTCTATGGTGCCACAAATACTTGAAATCACAGAGAATAGAAGTGGAATCATATGATATTACTAACAATTAGCATATCTGTAGAAAGGAACATGGTTACAGAGATAACCTCGTAGTTCTATCTAAGCATTGATTTGATTGTAACCCTTCTCTCACATTTCGAGGTGGCCGAGCAGCTTTCCCTTTCCTTTAAGGAAACATCTCCATTCGAATTGCCCATTCTTCTGCCTCCTCCTCTACTCTTTGCATCCAAAGCTGTATAAGCTTCCTGGAAAACAGTTAATGTTGGGAAGAATCCACATAATTATAAGACAAGGGGTTAACAAAAACCCTGTCAGTATGTTTTGACAGCGATGCATGCTGCATGGTATCATTCCATCAAATCAAAAGCATGTTCAAGTTATCTACACGCTCAGGAACAAAAATTTTCAGAAACATTAAACAAAAGCTGAGTGCTTCTTACCACTGGAAGCCTGATACCATGCACCTTCTCATAGTGAAGAGTGTATTCATATTTAGCTTCATTTAGCATCACCAATAATCTCCACAAGAACAATGCCCATGTTTGAAATGATGGAAGCGGTTCACATCTCTCACAACGATTTCTCTTGCAACAATCTTGGAGATAAACTTGATTGCGGTGTGACAGTCACCACATACTCGAAGGTTCTTGACAACTCTAATAGTTGTTGCAGGGGGCGTGTTTAACAAACCAAATGCAATTGCCAACTTCTCACTATGATGGGAGAGGAGTAATTCCTTCTCCTCATCCTCCACATCATTTAATACAGGTCTTGTATCTGCAATATACCCTACTGCTTTCATCTTCCACAACAATTTCTCCAACTCTGCATAGATTTCTTGTGTTTGTGGGTGTGATCTGTCTCCTACATGAAAAGCATGTATGATTTTATGGACTTCAATCCAACTACATCCAGGTATCTTTCTAATTCCTTTCACTTTCAACAATTTCCTTACCTTTTGAATGTCAGCCCACCTGCCCAATTCTGCATATATGTTGGACAGAAGTACATAAGGTTGAGAATGTTTAGGATCCAACTCAAAAAGGAGTGTCCCGACGAACTCTCCTAACCCTATATTTTGATGTGATCTACAAGCACCAAGAAAACACATCCACACAACCACATCAGGTTTTATTGGCATTTTGATGATAAAATTTAGGGTATCCTCCAAATAGCCAGCACGGCCAAGAAGGTCGACCATGCAAGCATAATGATCCATTGTAGGCATTACGCAATAAGAAATGCTCATGCTATTGAAATATTTACAGCCGTCATCTAACAGTCCTGCATGGCTGCAGGCAAATAGAACACAAACAAAGCTTACACGGCTGGGATTAATTGCAGACTGCCTCATTAGTTCAAAATTTCGGAGGGAATCCTCACTATAGCCATGCATTGCATATCCCGCAATCATTGCATTCCATGCGATTACATCGGGGTGATGGATATTTTCGAACAATTTGCGTGCTTTCTGTATGCTTCCACATTTAGCATACATGTCTGTTAGGGCATTCGAAACTACTTCTGACAAAAAACCACATTTGATTATTATTTGATGAATCTCCATACCCTGCTCTAAAGTTCCAAGTTTTGCACAAGCTGGGAGGACGCTAGCAAAGGTTGAGATGCCTGGATTTACCCCTGCCAATTGCATTTGCTTAAAAATTCTCAATGTTTTATCAACAAACCCATTTTGTGCATATCCAACAATGAGGGCATTCCATGAGATCACATCTCGATGAGGTATTTTATTAAAGAGCTTGTGTGCCTTCAGTATGCTTCCACATTTTGCATACATGTCTATCAGAGCATTTGAAACTACAACATCTTGCCAAAATCCTCTTTCAATTATTTTTTGATGGATTTCCATACCCTGTGCCAAAGTTCCAAGCTTTGCACAAGCTGGGAGGATGCTGGCAAAGGCCGACGAGTCTAGCTTTAGATCTGTCAATTGCATTTGCTTAAAAAAATCCAAGCCTTTTTCAGCAAGGCCATTTTGTGCATAACCAGCAACGATTGCAGTCCATGAAACCACAGTTGGTTGAGGCATTTCTTTGAAAACCCTTACTGCTTCATCAAGAATACCATTTTGTGCATATCCCGTAATCATTGTATTCCAGGAAACCTCATTTCGTTGAGCCATTTTGTCAAACAGATGGCCCGCCTTCAGTATTTTCCTACATTTTGCATACATGTCTATCAGGGCAGTCACAACCACGACATTTGACACAAGCCCACTTTCAACCATTGATTTGTGGATCTCCGTACCCTGTTCCAAAGCACCAAGTTGGGCACAGGCTGGGAGTATGCTGGCAAAGGTTGACGAGTTTGGCTTTACACCAGCAAATTGCATTTGCTTAAAAACCTCAAAGGTTTTCTCGACATGCCCATTTTGTGCATAGCCAGCAATAATTGAAGTCCATGAAACCACATTTTGTTGAGGCATATCCTTGAAAAGCCTTAAACCCTCGTTAAGAAAACCATTTTGTACATATCCAGCAATAATCGAATTCCATGAAACCAAATCTCGATGAGGCATATTGTCAAACAATTCGCGCGCATTCTGTATACTCCCACATTTGGCATACATATCTATCAGAGTACTCATAACAATAACGTCAGGTTGACTGCATCTAATGATTTTTGCATGGATCTGCAAACCATGTTTTAGAGATGCCACGCTGGCACATACAGGGAGAATGCAGGAGAATGTGAACTGATTAGGTTGGACAGTTGTTCGTTGCATTTGGTGAAACAGTGTGAATGCATGCTGTGGAAGTCCATGCCTTCGATAAGCTGCAATTATCATATTCCATGAACAGACATCTGGTTGAGTTATGTGATCAAAAACTCTGCGAGCATCCACCAAGCTTCCGCACTTGTCATACATGTTGATAAGTGTATTCTTCAAAACTCTCTGCGTGTCAGGCGTGAATTCCCTGAGATTCTCATTGATGTGAGAATGAACTTGCTTACCCTCTGAAAGTGCTTTCTTGGCAATGCAGTTTTGCAATAATCGAACATATGTAGAAGAGTCTGTACCTGGAGGTTTGTGTGTATTGAGCAAAATGCATAGCGCCTCTTTCAAGCAACCCTCTCTGTAGAGTGCTCCCAAATTGAAATTAAGATGGGCTACGGATGACATTCTACCATTGACAACTGGGAATGTGTTTTGTGATTCGTTCTACAATAACAAAACATCACCATTCTCTTCCTCTTAATTCTGATTGCTTAACCAGAGTATCACCACCATATTTTTCTTTCTTTACCTGAAGACGCATCCAAATCAGCCCAAATGACACCATTCTCTTCCTCTTAATTCTGATTGCTTAACCAGAGTATCACCACCATATTTTTCTTTCTTTATCTGAAGACGCATCCAAATCAGCCCAGATGAAAATCCGCCGCATATGGCATCATTTTTTTAACTACCATACTCTCGTATAAGTCCACTGCTCTTCGTGTTCATGACCACAGGCAATCTTGGTGATGGAACTGGAATACAGCCATACATGAATGAATACCAGGGTGAAAATGTTCGCCTAAACTTCTTGTGTAGACTGACTTAGAAAAGCACATCCTTAACATTTTTCTTTATTTTTATTTTATTTTCCTCTTTTTGAATATTTTGATATGTTTACTTATTTTAAATGTGAATGAAATATTTTAATGTTTAGAATTTCTTTCATCTAAATTTTATTAGTTTGTTAATTTGAATTATATTATACTTGCAAATATGTTTTTTAGATTAGATTGTAGAAATATCATGCCTTCTTTGAGTATTGATTATATTGACTCAAGAATCTCATCATTACCATCAACGAGGGTGTCAAAATTTAAATTATATGATTAAGGTTTGTATATAAAGACATCATCTTAGAACATTTATGCATCATTAGATAGCACTCACAAAGTATCAAAAGAAGACAAAATATTTCCTTATTTTCCAAGAATTAGCCATCAATCATATGTTACCATTGAGTATCAACAACAAACAATAATCAAATAATCGTCATCTATTGTCAAAGAACACTCCAAGTACATTTCTAAATAGAATCATTTATTGGTATGCATTGTGCTATAGCAAGAATCAATGATCAACTTAGTGGCACCACACATTGATATTCATTACCATGCTTTATCTCTTTTGTTACTACTAACTTAGTCTCAAGGTTTGACTAAGGAGCAAGGAAGTCCTAAAGTTCAATATTTACATAGATGGTCCCAACAATGTTCCTTAACACCACCTAACATTCCTTGCTTCATATATAAATCAAGCGGATAGGTTTTGTAGGTATTGAGGATCTAATTCTACTCAAGATGAAATTATGCCATCTTGACAAAATCATGCCACCTTAGACATGGTTATTAGTACAATCACATCTCAAACTCTTAGATTTTAGTCATTTTAACCCTTTAAAACCTCATACCTAGTATCATGTTTTAGATTCTCTCTTTATTGTAGTGATGCACCATTCAAAATGCACATTGTGTCAAAATTGGAGGTAGGCAACTAATTCCCTCTCATTTTTGTTGTCATCACACTTTCTTTAATAATCTCAATCAACTAAATTTAATTGATTAATCAGACTTAGCTCCTTAATTTACTTAAGGCTTGAATTATATTTTGATGTATTCCCTATATATTTGTAGGGTGTGTTTTTGTCCTCACATTTTGGTGAACCTAACTCTTAGATCACTCTAAGCTTTTAATATTCTTCAAATCTTCATTTTTAATGTGATATATTTTATTCTTACTGTGAATGGTTGATCTAGACCTGCTCAAACATGATCAAACAATCCAATGTTAGTCAATAAACAAGTCTAAAATAATCATTCCCCATGCAATTCATTTAAATGCAATGAACAAGAAAACAAGATAGAATATCAAAAGAAATCTATTGAAACCTAAGAAAACTTATTCAAAACATTCAAACTAGCATCCCATGGGGGAATTGGTGCTTATTTGATGTGGAATGAAGCCCTTTCCCAATTCCTTGCAAAGCTTTGATGATGATGATGATGATTGTGTGCTCCTTGATTCAAAATGTTGATAACCTTGCTATGATTGATGAAACTCTATGAAAACTTTGATGCAATATGGATGATATTGATGATAATGGTGGATTCAAATGAGCATAGTGATTTTACATGGATTGTGGATGATCAAACAAATAGAGAAGGCCTCTATTTATAATGGAGAAGGATGGAGGAATGTAAAATGGGATGAATGTGGGACTAAACTTGACCCAATGGCATTGTGCCACTTGTCAACATGCTAGTGGAGAGAGGTGGAGCACATTTTGATCAATGTGAAAATAAATGCAATTGGGTGGAAATTTGAAATTTGAAAGATGGCTTGTGGAGGGAGATGTGGAAGAGGAGTTAATGCCACTTGGCCCAACAAAGAGGACTTGTAAGAGAAATAAATGCCATGTTGGAGGACAAGACCTTTTGAGAGGGAGATTTCAAAATGAGGGAATATTCCAACTTGATGCCCTTTTGAATGAAAATAGATGAATTATAAATCAAATAAATTGATTTACATGCACAAGTTGTAAAATCTAGAGGATTTGATGGATTATTGTTAGGATTAATCATGATTTGATTAACTTAGATGAAGATTAGTTTGATTTGACATTTGACTTAGATTTTTAGGTTTATTTAAATCAAATGAGAAGAATATTGAATACTAGATTTAATTAAATAAAGTTTGATTTATTTAATTAAATGGGATGATGTTAGACTTAAATCAAATAAAAGTTAGTTTATTTAATTTAAAGGAGATGAAATATGATTTATTTAATTAATAGAAAATAATGATGAATTTAATCAAATAAAGATTATTCGATTAAATGGTTAGTAGAGAGATGATTCAGGATGAACTGGTGTTAGTAAATTAGGATCAAGAGCGTGATATCAATCAACATAATTTATGTGTCGACATTTTTCCCCTCTTTGAAGCAATGTACCTACTGTGTTGGTTCAAAGAATAAACTTGCCAAAATTAAAATTCAAAAAAAAATTGATTTTTTTGATGCCCCAGCGAAAAGAAGTATACTGGTACACTGCCCCCTCAAGAGATCGAGTGAAAAGTTTGATTTGAGGGTCGATCTCATGACAAAGAGGTTCAAGATGGATGTATGAATGGTTATGATGATGATGCAAATGAGATGGTTTTAAGATGCTTAGAATAACCAATCTATATTATCCTAAATAGCTAAAACGATAATGCAATGCATGTGAGATGGATGATATGATATGCTATGATTATGAGATGTATGTATGCTAATGGTTTGTGGATGCATGATGGACATGATATTATGTTAGCGTGAAAAGAGGATAGAAGAAATGAGATGATGAAAAGAGGATCCAACAAGTCCATGATCCGCCAATACTTTATTAGAGATGAGGATGACGATGATGATGATATTGCTTATTAGGAATTGGGATTTTAAAAGGGCTTACTTACCTTATGTTTGATAACACACATAGATACGATGCATCAAGGTATAAAAGAACCAGGATGGCGTTGTATCTAGTGTGATGGACTTTGACTCGACAATCAGATAGGAGTACTCTTGTTCACACCTGACATACAAAACCCTATTTAGACTGTAGTTCAGATATTTCAAATATCTCAGACCAAAACATAGAAAGGCAAGCCTTCCTATGTGGTCAACAAGACACCTAAAACACCCTCCCTACAAACTAAACAAAGTAAGCATGACCAAGGTTATATTACAAGAATATCCAACAGGCACAACAGATAAAAAGATAATGATCGTTGCCCCATTCCTTTCTCTCTAAATCCCTTTGTTTGGACATCATCGAGAGGTCATTGAAATGAGAGCAATAAGATAAATCAAAAGACAAAGATCAAGTAAAAAAACAAGCTAATGTTCTTCATACCGCTAGCCAAGACTAAACTACGATGATGCCTGATGTTGATGTCCATTGTAGGAAGAATGCATCCTAGGACATGATGTTATCAGATGATTTGGGACAAACTGGATGATAGGCTATTAATACCAAGAGTTGACTAACTTGTTTACTTACCGACCTAGACTTGAGATCCTAACGCTTGAGTTTTCACTTTCAAATTGCTAGACTTGTTTTCGACTATTTCACCAAAGGTTGAGGGTGATGATTGATTTATTATGAGTGGATGTTTATTTCGGGTGATCATGAGATCAGATGGATGGATTTTTTTGAAATATTTGGATGTTTTTGATGTTTTGAAATGTTTTGAGGTTGTTTTTGGTATTTTCAAAATGTTTTACAAATGTTTTGATTTTTGAATTTTTCAATGTTTTTGTGTTTTATGATATTTTATGAATGTTTTTGTGTTTTTGTGTCTCAGGGGCTAATCAAAGATTAGCGTTGCCTATGTTTAAGCTCAGAGACGACGTAGATCGAATACCATGTTTTCGAGGTTTTTTAACTTTTTGACCTGTTTTTGGATTTTTATATGTTTTGAATGTTTTTGGGTTTTCTAATTTTATGAATGTTTTTTTTTGGATTTTTTGATTTTCTAATGTTTTTGGATTTTTTTATTTTTTTATGTTTTTGGATTTTTCGCACAGTTTTGACAGTTTGGATATGGATACGTGTGATAATATCAGTGCTCTGTTTGGGATTTTGTTAAAAACCAAGCTAAGGTTGATTGATTGGATTGATGGATTGATGATGATGGCATTGTTCAGGATACACAACAATGCAAGGATAGTGTTAAGCAACATAAGGATTAGGATGGATATCGCAAGATGATGAGAGATTGATTGAATTTGATTGATTAGGATTGATGATGATAGCATTGTTGAGGATACACAACAATGCAAGGATAGTATTAAGCAACACAAGGACTGAGATGATGATGGATTGATTGGATGTGATTGATTAGGATTGATGATGATAACATTGTTGAGGATACACAACAATGCAAGGATAGTGTTAAGCAACACAAGGACTGAGAAGGATATCCCGAGATGATGATGGATTGATTGGATTTGATTGATCAAGATTTTGAAGCTTGATTTTGGAACAAAATTGTTCTGAATGATTTGATATGATGTTGAAGCACACGTTAGATGCAACTGATATTGTTTATTTGGATTGATGTTTGATGAAAGATAAAGCTTGATAAGAAACATCTTCTTGTCAAAATATTTCATGGGCTAGCGATTTGGATTTTTGGCTCACAAATGTTTAGACAAATTTTATTTCACGTTTTCCAATGTCTGGATTACAACATAAGTTGGAAGATATAGATCAAGATTTATTCCTGAAGCAAGATGTAAATATCTGCCCCCAGTGTCTAGCAATGTTTGAAATGTCATGGGTGGATGCTTGGATATGTGTATGGATGGATGGATATGGATTGTCTCGCGATAAGATAAGGTGTTCAAATAAAGAATGCTCATTTGGATAATGCTTCATGGCTCAGATAATGTTGGGTAGGAAATGAAAATGACCCATGTCAAGATGTTTACCATAAGCAAGTGTAAAGTGTACACCAAAGTTTTGTCAAGATCAAGATAATGTGGACGATGGATGAAAATGGATTGGATCAATGGTTTATGGATGAATGGATTTATTATGGATGGTATGAGATGCTTTCACTTGAATTAGCGCATGTAGATGCTCAATTCTACACATGTCGCCTATTTGTCAGGTTTTCATCATGGTACCTGTCCAAAGCGCCACCATAGTGGTTTTCACTGGAGGACAATTTTTTTCTTTACTGCTTTCAATCCTTTTTTTGATTTTTTTGGATTTTCATATTTTTTATTTTTTTGAAAGATTTTAAGCTCATGCTGAACCACCTGGTGGCGTTGATGTAAATGCTTCTGTCATAATGCACCATCGATATCCTACTTGAAGAAGTTTCTTTGCCAAGATCTGTGCACTTGAATGCAACTTTTGAGATTCTTGATCTGCTTTGTTCATACTAGAGTTAACTTTGTATTTGTGTGTACATTGTGACAGAGTGCCTTCTGAATCCTTATGATGAAGGGTTGCCACCAATACATGGTTAATGTGAGAATTGTATATCATGCATGGAGGCGTGGATGAAGTTTGTTTAGGAATAAAAGATGGATTGGTTGATAGTTTGGAATCTTTGACTCTCCAAACTTGGGAAGATGAGCAATGATGGATGGATACAAAAGTGTGCATGGAATTACGACCAATCGCTTGATATACCTTGTATGTCACTTGAGAAGCCTTCTTTTTCCTTTGTGGACATCTTTGATGGATACTTTTCCCTTTTCTATTTTTCCCCATAGTTTCTTTGACTAATGGAGTTTGATAGGGATAATTTATCTTTGTATTCTTTGGTATCCATGTGTATTTGATTTGTCCATTATGTTCCTTAGCTTCTTTTTCTTTGATAATGTTCTTTGTGGTTTGATTCAAATCTTTCTTTGGATGTTGGTCCCAATTCTTGGATGGGGTGATGGGTGGATGAAGATTCATGACATGGCTGGTTGTAGTACTGACGTCGATTTCATCATAAGGATTCGTCATGCTCCCTATGTTGATGTTTGCTTGAGACAAAGTTGCCCCCAGTACTGAATAACCAAGACCTTGATGCTTAGGATTTCCAATAATTTGCATTGGTTCTAGGATACCCTGTTCATGTAGGCCTAATCCTCTGCCTTGATAATTCATCTATTGAAACATTTTATTTGCAATAGGATATGATTTACCTTGGAAACAAGGTGCGAATCCTTCTTTGCTCTATTGCGGATCTTCAAAGGTGATAGCTTCTTCATTGATAAGATAGATTTCCCTAAAAAAGGTAAGTGATCCAAGTTTATAAGTGATAGGATCCTCCATAAGTGGGATAGCTAAGTAGGATAGCTTCCTGATTCATATATTTGGCTTGATCTTGTGAAATATCAGATTTTAGTGCTTCTTCAAGAGGTGTTGATGATTCACTGTCCATGTAAAAGTCTTCCTCATGATTCATTTTTGGTATGCCTTCACAGGATGTTTCTGATTCAAAACTTCTATAGAAGCCTTCTTCATGACCCATTTCCGATATGTCTCTAGATTTTTCTATATCTTGATCCTGTGTACAAATGTTAAGAGTAGGAGACTCTTGTTCCTTGGTAATGATATCAAGAGTATGAGACTCTTGTTTTGAATTAAGATCATCTACATGTCCATCCAAAGAAAGCATCTCATGGGTAGATGGAGGAGTATGTGCTATATGGATATGATCATTATTTTTGACATCTTGTATAGATAGGAGAGTGTCCATTAGATCATTGTAGTATCTTGGAGATACAAATTCTTGATCTTGATTAATTTTGGAATTGCTTTTGACATGCTTTGGATCAAGTTCTTGACATGGGTAAATTTCAAAGGATGGATTGCTTATAAAGGATTCTTGGATATCTTCATTAGGCATGGGAAGTGGCTCAATATCCTCTTGATCTTTGAGTGGACTTGGATCAAATGTTGAGTTGAGGATTCCTTCAATATCTGTAACCATGAGGTCAAAGGATGTCAATATGTCTTGGAAAGGACCATTGCTAGACTTTGGTGAAAGATGTTGATCATGCTTTGGAATGAATTCTTGAGATATGTCCTTGAACTCATTGGATGAGGTAGAGGTATTGTCAAAATGATCATTGGTGGAAGGATCGATGATTATAGGATTAAATAATGTTAACACTCCTTGAAATAGATTATTGTCGAATATTGTCGAGGGGTTTTTATCATGATCAAAAAGTGACTCTTAATGTATGTTGAGTTGATCTTTGGATGAAGTAGAAACATCTTCAAGGTGCTCATTGATGGATAGATCTTGATCATTATTTTCAACAATTGTAGTGGGGAGATTGTCAATGCTATCACTAGTGGTTGAATATTCATCATTGTCCTCAATAGTTATTATTTTTTGATCAATAAGGTCTTGGATGAGATTTTTGAGTCGAATACAATTTGATGTTGTATGTCCCTTTATTTTGTGAAAATCACAAAGGTGCTTCTCGTTATACCCTGGTGGTTTAACTTGAGGCTCTTGATAATTTTCATAAAAGGGGATTTTGATGAGATTTTCTTGTACCAATTGTTGCATGACTGATTCGATTGGTCCCCCAAGTGGTGTGTATTTTCATTTGTTACCTTGTGAGATCTGTACTTTAAATTGACCTTGTGGTGATTGATTTTGGAGATGTGGTGATTGATCTTTGAGATTGGGAGGTTGGGTTTGTTGTTGATGTTGTTGATCTTGATATCCAACCTCTTGACATTGGAGATATTGTTCTTGATGTGGTTGTGGACACAACTCAATGCTTTGATGAATTTTTTTAACCAATGGAAGAGTATTGATTTTGGGGTTGAGATGTCTCTTGGTACAATGAGTCAATTATTTTGGCAAGTGAAGCAATTTGATCTTGACACCCTTGATATAGTTGATTTGGCTTTTGTTCAAGAAAATTTGGAATGTATACTTGGGGTGTTTATATGGGATCATGGACAAATTGATTTTGGACAATGTTCCTATTTGGGAAGATGTTTGGATTTCACATTATGGGTTGAAATTGAACATTATTGTGGTTGGGAATCACATTGCCTCGATTTAGGTAACTTTTATTTTGCATGGTGTTACCTTGACTTGGATCAATACATGGAGTCATTAACATATTGTTTAGACTTTGAACAACATTTGTATGATTCACAAACATATCTATCCCAAAGTTTACCAAGTGTGGATTTGAAATGTTCATGTTTGGTAAACTTGTACTTGGTATATTCACATTTGGCATGTATGGATTTGGTGAGATAATGTTGTTTTGTTGAAGACTCGTGCATTGATTTTTGGTTGATAAATTTGTAGATTTGGACTTTGATTTAAATCTACCATAGGGAAAGGTGTTCCAAAATTTAGATTGGGCATACTCACATTTGTTGTACCATTGAGGTTTGTAGGAGATAATGATCCCATGTATGGATTGTATAAATGCGAGTTTTGATAGTTTGGTTGACTTGGATCACTCATGATGTATGGAGCAAGTTTATATTCCATGTTCTTCTTGTGTTTTGACCTTGTTGACCTCTAAGGGATTTAGGACCAATGATGAGATGAAGGATGAAAGGGGTGAATGATATGGGTGTTGAACTCTTAGGAACTTTGGATCAATGCTAGACTTTGGGATTTGATTTCGATTGGTTTGATTTGATTTGGATAATGGACTTGTAAACCCCAAGATGTTGGATGTTACCAAGATGTTGGATGTTATCTTGGAATAAACTTGTCCACAAGGGTGATTATTTAACTAAGTGTGTGAGGAAGGATTCATCCATACACACCCAACTAAACAAATGATTTTGATTTGGTTTAAAGATGTACCCAAGTCTAGATAATGATGTTTCCAAAGCTCTAAAGTTGTTTGTGGGATGGAGATGATAAATTTTTGGGATGAATGAAGTGTTTGATTTGATCCTAAATGAACCTAAGGAGAATGTTGTTTATAAGACCAAGATAGTGAAGAACATGCTTTTCCCTAAGAGTGGTTCAAACCAAAAGACTAATATTTGCATGAAAACTATATGACCAAACGATACCAAGCACATGTGTGGGGTTCAATTTGAGTTAATCTTGATTAATGAATTGCTTTTATCACATCCACACTTCTTGCTTAGCTTTTCAAACTAGATGTCTATGTCTCAATTTCATTTCATCTCACAAGGTCCATTATGTGGAAATCGAGAAAAATCAAGGCAATAGTTCCCTATTGTTGACTTTAGAGAGAGCAAATGGAGATATGATTCCAAATACTTAGAAGCCTCTAAGGATGGAATCCCTAGGGTCAAGCAGTAATACTTGGACTTTTCAAAGGTATTTTCTCTTTCAAAAGGTTTGAAATTTGATGTCCTTGTTGAATGTTCATTTTTAAGATTTTGGATCCAAACAATGTGTTTAACTGACTCAAAATTGCACAATCCTAGGATGGAAAATAAAATATTTGTTGAATTCGCACTTGGATAAATCCAGTTGCGCTTATTCAGAGCGGATGATTAGAAGCTTGACCACACTGGCTCCCCTCCATGACACTCACTTCTATGGGTCATCCAAGCTTCAGTTCTCATGAATCTCCCATGACGAACTTTTCATCTCTACAAAGAACCGCAAATATGTAGGATAGCTCTAGAGGTCAACAAATATTGGAATTTTGGATTCTAAACAAAGGTTCGTAGTAAGGGCACCCAATTTAGGGGGTGCAATGATAAACTCCTTGTGAGAGATCTCCCAACCCTTAGAACAAGGACTTTACGCATCATAAAGATACTGGGGAGAGTTATCATGCACCACTTCCCATTGTTTATGATTTTCATCACAACCACAAATTTATATAGCGGTTTGGAAGAGCTTCGCTTATGCTCATTACCGTTTGGGTCATTCCCTTGGGGTGAGTACTTTTTCCCACCAAGGTAGGCCCTCTAAAGGTAAACAAAAGCGAGTAAGTACATCCATAGTTCGATCAATCTTTGTTTGCGTGAACAAAGAGAGAACACATGCAGTATACTTAACTCACACTAGCAAGATTTGTTCAATTTTAAGAATCCAAATTGAAGTGTGGAGGCAATCTTTTATACAAATTAATATCACAAAAATAATTTTGATTCTCAAGATTTTCGTGAAGTGCGAGAGAAGTGTGTACATCTTTTTAAATGATATTACTTTGTAAAAGAGATTACAAAACATGAAAAACACATGTTCATTTTAACTTCAAAAGCAATAATGGATTCTTTTTAAGCACCAAGATGAAGTGTGAAGTTTTCTTGTTCAATTTTAGCCCAAAATCAACTCTAGTAAGTTCCTAAAGTTATTTTTAATCCCTTTGATTTGTTCTTTTTAAGCCCAAATGAAATTTATTTTGAGTCCTAAAAACTTGAAGATGACAAAATCCTTAGAATTGGGATTATAATTGCTCCCAAAGTGTTTAAGAACACTTGTTACAATAGAGAGAAAATGTCATAATAAACTGTTGTCTTCATTTCGTCCCTTCCCTTTTTGATTTCCTAACCTGCAAAAGTGCTCAAAATGTTAGGTGAGATCAAGAAACAAGAAGATATAAGGGTTAGATAAATGATTAAGCATAAAACCCTTAAATTTAGACCACGTTACGATGTGTTTTGACTTTAGATGTAAAATTGAAAATTTTAACTATACAAAAATTGAGAAACACTTACATCATTGTGTAGCTTATGAAATTCTACCCCATTTCAAAAAAAAGCTTCGAAAAAGACCTTTGTATGACCAAGATATGGCCATTTTAAGATTGACTATAAAAGCATTAAAATAGTGAACAAATGTGCTAAAATAGTGAACAGATGCACTAAAATAGTAAACAGATGTGCTAAAACAGTGAACAGATGTGCTAAAATAGTAAATAGATGCGCTAAAACAGTAAGTAGATGTACTAAAACAGTGAACAGATGTGTTAAAATAGTAAACAAATGCGCTAAAACAATAAACAGATGAGCTGGAAAATGTCGCGAATGCGCTATAATAGAGCCTAGATGTGCTAAAAGTCACCACCTATGCACTGAAAGAATCCACGAGTGCACTACATCAAGATTAACAAATAGACCTATTGAAAAACAATGAAATTGACCAAAAAGACGTGTTAAATTTGATATTTATGCCCTCCTTCTAGCGCCAAAATGTGAAGTTGATCTAGACCTGTCAAACATGATCAACAATCCAATGTTAGTCAATAAACATGTCTAAAACAATCATTCCCCATGCAATTCATTT
This sequence comes from Sequoia sempervirens, assembly GCA_007258455.2. Taxonomy (NCBI): domain Eukaryota; kingdom Viridiplantae; phylum Streptophyta; class Pinopsida; order Cupressales; family Cupressaceae; genus Sequoia; species Sequoia sempervirens. Next base: position 1,203,436,388 of record VDFB02271358.1, on the reverse strand, counting down.
AAATGCAATGAACAAGAAAACAAGATAAAATATCAAAAGAAATCTATTGAAAGCTAAAAAGACTTATTCAAAACATTCAAACTAGCATCCCATGGGGGAATTGGTGCTTCTTTGATGTGGAATGAAGCCCTTTCCCAATTCCTTGCAAAGCTTTGATGATGATGATGATGATGATTGTGTGCTCCTTGATTCAAAATGTTGATAACCTTGCTATGATTGATGAAACTCTATGAAAACTTTGATGCAATATGGATGATATTGATGATAATGGTGGATTCAAATGAGCATAGTGATTTTACATGGATTGTGGATGATCAAACAAATAGAGAAGGCCTCTATTTATAATGGAGAAGGTTGGAGGAATGCAAAATGGGATGAATGTGGGACTAAACTTGACCCAATGGCATTGTGCCACTTGTCAACATGCTAGTGGAGAAAGGTGGAGTACATTTTGATCAATGTGCAAATAAATGCAATTGGGTGGAAATTTGAAATTTGAAAGATGGCTTGTGGAGGGAGATGTGGAAGAGGAGTTAATGCCACTTGGCTCAAGAAAGAGTACTTGTAAGAGAAATAAATGCCATGTTGGAGGACAAGACCTTTTGGGAGGGAGATTTCAAAATGAGGGAATATTCCAACTTGATGCCCTTTTGAATGAAAATAGATGAATTATAAATCAAATAAATTGATTTACATGCACAAGTTGTAAAATCTAGAGGATTTGATGGATTATTGTTAGGATTAATCATGATTTGATTAACTTAGATGGAGATTAGTTTGATTTGACATTTCACTTATATTTTTAGGTTTATTTAAATCAAATGAGAAGAATATTGAATATTAGATTTAATTAAATAAAGTTTGATTTATTTAATTAAAGGGGATGATGTTAGACTTAAATCAAATAAAAGTTAGTTTATTTAATTTAAAGGAGATGAAATATGATTTGATCAAATAAAGATGATTTATTTAATTAATAGAAGATAATGATGAATTTAATCAAATAAAGATTATTTGATTAAATGGTTAGTAGAGAGATGATTCAAGATGAACTGGTGTTAGTAAATCAAGATTAAGAGCATGATATCAATTAGCATAATTTACGTGTCTACACTTACCATCTTTAAATTGCAAATTTCAAATTTGTATGTCCTCTCATTACTTACAGTAGTTCTTTTTTGTATGCCTTTACTAGTTTTGGTACATTTGTTCTTTAAGGTTCAATTTGTTTTTAAAAAATAAATGATAATTTTATTGCTCTATTTTTTATAATCATTTTTTAGTTTTGATTCCCACTTAAGGTTGCATTGCTTTATCTAGGGTTTAGCCCTTGATTATTTGTAGATTCCACCTTTGTAAGCCTTCAAATCTTAGTCATGGCTTGTTATCATCAATTATTCTTACCCTACATTCATTGCTACATCAAGGATCATCATGTGTTTTCATAATTTATTGCATCTTACCTATTTATCCTTGTGGAAATCATATCCATGTTTAAAGATAAGGGTTGATGGAATTCCATGATTAAATATTTTATAATGAAGCACAAACAATGAGGGGATCCAAAACTTGACAATCACCTAAGTCCAAACCCTTGGTGAAACGCTAAAAGTACAAGGAACAAAAAAAAATTAAAAATAGGTGTACAAAAACTAGAGCACATAGTCTCAAAAATTTTAAAATGAGAGAATTTATCCTGTGAGATACACATGTGAAATACAAATACACCAAAATGAACAAAAATAAATTAACATTCAAAATATCTAAAAAAGTGTATCAAATTAAATGTGATTTAAATCTTATAATTATTTAATTTAGGTGAGTATTTATATTGACTCAAGAAAGTTATCTCGAGATTGAAATTAACATGTGTTGAAATAGAAATGAGATAGTTAGGGTTGCACACCTTGAAATCAGTAGAAAGTAAACTTCAATTGATATGACATTGTGACAAAGTATTGCAAATAGAGAATGAAGGCTATAAATTAAATAAAAGAGTAAAGATGGTTGATATATGAGAATATAAGAGTCTAGGAAAAAATCATAATAGTGATCCTATTCAGAGGCACGATCTTGTCTCAATTTCAAGGATCACTATCTTGTCTTGATTTCTACAATTTTATCCTAAGTGAATTTTAATTTTTGGCACTTGCAACACTTGTTCATTTGCTAAAGTCTACGGTAGGAAAAATAATAGTGGTGATAAGGATCATTATGAGGCTTCCCATGCAAGGGTTAAATTTTGTGATTTCCTTGCATCTTAATCAAGCCTTGAGACTAAATTAACAATGGAATTTAAAGAGAGTACGATTGGATGTTGATGTAGATAAAGAGGCCAATTTGCTAAACTAGCAAAATGTTAAAGGCATATATGCAAATATGAATTATCGTCAATTTTTTTCTCAATGTTCCATCTTTAAATTGATATAGAGTGAAATCATCCCTTAACTACAAGCCTTAGACACACACTTCAAAGAAATTGGTGCTTAGATTGATGAAAAATGATCATGTGTGGGACTATTAGTCGTGAAACATAAGAAATTTGAATTTTAGAAAAAGGGGTATATAACATCCATGATTTTGTCAAAGGAACATAATTACAAATACAAATTTCATAGAAATGTATTAAGAATATTTTGAGTAATAAGACATAACAAAGTGTTAAAATGGGTCTTAGGTTAGTGAGTGTGTCAAAAATTCTAAAGAGATAGTAGAATCATGCATTAAAATCCTCTACATAGAGTGGTAGTGGAACAAAAGGAGAAATATATAAGGATATACACTTTCTCCTCTACAAATATATTAAAAAATTATACTACATTTATTACTTTATTGACATTTGGAATAAATTTGGGGTTGGGGCCCTAGCTTGGTTGGCTAAATCTTTCCTGTTGCAGGAGGTTGGTCACGAGGTCTAGTCTCCCCCACCCTCATGGTATCGGAGGGTGTGTCGCACCAGCGCCACCGATCACGTTAAAAAGTTTACCAGGTGCACTGCAATTTATAGGGGGTTGTGCTACCCGATTCTTGCAGTCTAAAAAAAAAATGGAATAAATTTAAAAAGAATTTAGTCTTGAATTTTGGTTAAGAAAAGAGAAATAAATAATCATTTAATCTAGAGAGTGAATAACAATCATTTAAATAAAGTTGAAATTCAAGTTTTTAGTGACTTATTTAATTGTGATGAATTAGATTTTTTTTTTATTTGAGAAAATATTTTAAGTTAAAAAAATAAATGCAAAACAAAATGACCTAGTGTGATGATTAAATAAATCAATTGTCGGTCAAACTTATCATGTTAATTTCGTTCAATCATTTTTTAAGAAAAAAAAGGGTTTAATGAATTATATTTTTAAATTCGTAAAATTATTTAATTTAATATTAGACTCTAGGAGAATGGTGGATTTATTAGATGTATTTAATTGAAGTGATGGATATGGTAATATTCCATTTTTTTGTAAGGTGTGAAATTAAATATTGAGTTCGGGTTGGTTATGTTTTCAATATTTACCATATTTAGTTTAGCAACACAAGATATAGTATATTAAATGTTGGTTTATTTAGTTAGCAAGATAAATCAATTTAAAAGTATGCAATATTCTAATAAAGTAGCTAAAAAATTATCTTTTGAATGCAATAAAATTTAGTTATAATTGGCTTAACTCATGAGTTAGAATAGAAGTTTACTGTGTGTTTTGAAAAAAAATGTTTTTACATTCACATGTAAAATGTGGGCATTACATTATATGCAACAAAAATAATTACAAATACATTGCTACAACAATAATTATAAAAGTTTAAATAAAGGATACACTATGATTGTTTAAGTAGGGAGAGGTCCCAATAAATAAAGGGTTTGACTATAGTTGACATAAGTTTTTCGCTATCTATATTGTATTTGAAAGATTGTTTTGGAAACAATTGTGTATGTTTTTGCATTGAAAGCTAGATGTTTCATATTACACTTAGTAATTCATCATTTGGAAGAGGAAATTAAAGGATTGGATTGTAGAAAAAGACTTAAAAAGTGGGGTAGGGGGGAAAGACAAGAGGAATAGGGAATGTGGGACACATACGAGGAAGAGGAGCTAAGGGAGAGAATAAATAAAAGTTTAAGGGAACAAATTAATTATTGTTAGAAATTAGGATATGAGGATACTAATCATTATAAAAAAATATAAAACAAATAAAATAAGAATAATACAAGCATGGATTTTACACATTACACAGGATATACATGGGAAAACCCTTTCAGGTAAAAAAGTCCATAAAGCATCATTTTATTAAAACACTTACAAAAAATATCTATTAAAACATAGATTGAACCTGGGTACACTCCTCTATATAATTGTCCATGGTCAATCTAGCAGCTCATGTGCATAGTGATATAATTCGCTATAAATCTCCAAATTCACAATATCTCAAATGAGAGAGAACCTCCTTAAATATACGAGAAAGGGTGGAAAAATACCTTAAGTGGTATTAGTCACACCTATTCAAAACAACCATTCATAAATAATTAATAATATAATAGTTAGTAGGCTATAAAATTATTTCAAATAGGATATGCTTAATAAAGCATATAATATATAAGGTTTTATAACATTATGTAAATGTTATAAGGGTAATGACCCCTAATAACTGTTGAAAATTGAGGTGTTTATGTAGCTTAATACTTTATAAAACTTTATGATTGTTGATCTAAATATGTATTCTTTGTGGGTGATTATCTGATTAATCCATTTTACCATTTGTAGAATGAAGAAAGAAGTTGTAGAAGAATTAGATGGGATATTAGAAAGATACACAAGCATATACTGTGGAGAAACCCTTTCGGGAAAAAACTCCACCAAGAATCAATGTATTATTTAATCTCTGAAGTAGATTACAATAACTCCAATTCTTTTGTCTTCACCAAATCTTCTTCACAACTTGCAATAAAAACTGATACTAACTCTCTTCAACTTGCTTGAGATAAATAGGCTTTAATCAACTTTGTAAACTCCAAAAGAGTTACAATTACAATGCTCAAACCCTATCCCTAAAAGGTACGCCTGTCTCTTCCAAGTAGAGTTTAACCATGAAGAACAATGTCAAATCATCATCTTCATCCATTTGGGCATTCGAAACTGAAGTAGCAACTCAACCTTTATTCTATAAATATCTTCAAGGCTTTATCCTCAAAGTAGGCACCCAAGAGTGGGCCCACTTAACTCAGCCTTTTGAAATATCTTAACGTGCAAAGGAGTTAATTCCAAGAAGCCAACTTGGGCGCCCAAGGTGGGTCCAAGTCATGTCCTATTAATCAAAACATTTCTCTCCACCATTCATGAAAGAATGGTCATCCCCTTTTAACTGAAGGTAGTCCATGTTATCTGTCATGCAACTCAAGTCATTAGTCATGCATTCCAAGTTAACTGAAGTCAACTAGCATTCAACTAAAACTAACTGAAGATAACTGAACTTAACTTAACTAAACTAAACTAAACTAATTCTGAATTGAACTGAATTGAACTGAACTTCATGAATGTAAACATCAAATCCTAACTCCTAAGATCTTTACATGCATTCAAAAGTGTTATCTTTTACTCCAAATAGTTAACTTAACTCAAGGTGAGTTCCACCTTCCATGTGGGTACCCTATGTGCTCCTATTATTTAGGAACTCATCTTGGACGCCCTCACATGCTCCTATCATTTAGAATTAATTACAAATGTCAATTAACATGATTATTTCATCCAAAATTAATCTCTCTCCAATCCTAGTGTTTGAGAACACTTTGCAAGGACTTAGGATACACATGAAATAAATAATGTTTAGGATTGAAATTAAATGGCATCTTATTTCCAACATTCTCCCACTTGACATTATAAATTGCAATTATTCTAAACAAGGAATAATTATAAATCAAGTACATAACTTAAGGGCAATGGCCTTCCTACACCAACTAATCAATCCATGCCAACTTCAAATGCAACCTGCATAATCATGAAGCTCCAAGCAAATGATTAAAACTAAGAGAACTTATCTGAAGGAACTGGTTTCATAAGATAATATGTAACATTAATTAAAGTGCCAACTTTTTCAATTAATACCTTCCCACTCTCAACCATTTCTCACACAAAGTGATACTTAACATCAACATGCTTAGTATGAGCATGATACATAAGATTTTTGGCTAAACGCATACCACTCTAACTATCACATTCAAGTTTAACTTACTTGCAATTAAAACCAATACCTTTCCCAAGTCTCTATTGTTTTCAATCAGATTGCACCCGAACGCTTGAATAGTTAAATTCGGTAATCTGTTGAAAGATGGAATGATTCTCAGGCCTGTGGGTTGCCTAATTTTGAGAATCAATCTCTAGAGAGGGCTGGTTCCCTGATGAAAACCTCCTAAAACTAACTAAATTGGCTGGAAAAGAGATAGAAAGCTTGCTTGAATTGAAATCCTAAAGCTACAAGAGGTGATTGCACCAAAATTAAGTGATTCTATTCGCTATCCTAAACCTATAATCAGCTGCAATAAAGTCCTAAATTTATTTGACAATTCAATTAAGATCATGAAATTCAGCAATATTTCACATGTAGGTTTGAAGTTTCAATGTTTGTAAGAGGAAAACTAAATTTTCACAGATACAAATGACTGAAATCTTTGTTAAACACAACATGCAACCTGAATTATAACATGAAATCTTCTTGTTTTTTAAAGCATCAATGAGACAAAACAAAGGATTCGAGATAAAATCACAGTGCTTAAATCAAATCATTCATATGACAATAAAACTCAAGAAATATTGAGAAGGAAACACTATACTGAATATGACCTCTATTACAATGTTTGAATAATAAAAAGCTGAGTTACAATACCTCACTGCTGTATGTGTAAGCAGGAAAAAAGAACTAGCCTGAAAAAGATAAACTTTTTCAATATATACAATGAGAATGCACTTCAAAGTGCATGAACAAGTAACTGAAAGTCAATTTTAGTGAGAAAGTGACAATTCCAAGGTGAAATCCGAGTAGAAGAAAAAATCCCTAAAAATTAGGTTCAAACTCATGCAAAAATGAGTGAACTCAGTCTCGAACTCGCAGTCATAAAGCATGCAACTGATCCGCAACTCAAACTGAACTGGAAATCTCTGAATGTGAGCCAAAACATGTAAAAATCCTCCTTGCTTTAATCAATTCTCCCATGATAACTTAAAGTTCATTTTGCATGACAAATCTTCAGTTGAGTCTATATGAAACTGAAGTAAAGTGCCAAACACCTTCATAACTCGCATGATTAACTCATCTTCCAGTTAGCTCTACTCAAGTACTGCATAGATCTCTAATTAACTCATCATCACATGATGTCTTTTATTTGCATGTAAAGATAGCTAATTAATTAAATGATTTATAATGTATCATTTAATCAATTAACCTACATTGAGAATGCAAAAAATAAAAGAGAATAATATTGAGGCATAATGTCAAATCAGAAGCCTTAATTCTCATCTCACGGGCTTTCTTACATTATACTTAGCATATTTCCAATATGCGTTCACTATTTCCAAAAATATTAGTCGACCATCATGTGTATTGGAATTTTTTTGATAATAGTCGACCATAATGATAAAACCAAAATTGACTTAAGAGTCAAAGCAGCCACGGGAAAAAATAAGACATAATGATTATTAAAAATCATTAATAAAAATATCAAAAATGGCTTAGGGCGAATGGACAAAAGCAAACATCGAACCCTAAATCATTATCACTCTTTTGACTTTGATGAAACTTCTTGAAGAAGCTAGCCGCCACTACTGAATAGGGTTTCAACCTGAAATTCCACCATGAAATGGCTCGAATTTGCACCTTTTGGACATTTTCTGAGCTGAATCTTGCTGATTTTCATATGGTAAGTTCGTTTTTTACCAGTTTGAGGTATCTTGACTCCATTATATAGCATTTTATGAGCTTAAAAGCCGCGGCTGTGCATAATATCTGATATATTCTTTGTCATTTCTTTGTCCCTGTCGATCTCTGCACTTTGTTGGCTCTAGCCGCCATGAAAGAAGAAAATGTTTGCAAGAAATAACTAGAATTCTTTAGCTATCGACCTCCTTATGAATTATTTCTGCCTTAATAGACAAAGTAATTCTAATACTTAGTTATTTCATGGATTTTTCTTTATCTCTAGAATAAATCTTGGCCTAAAGACCACGACCATGCTCATTTTCTGACATATCTTGTGTCTTCATCTGTTATGGGCGCCATGAGAACTCTTGAAAGAGCACGACTTGCACTGGTGAATATGTGCCAAGAAAGAATTTCTGGAAACATTGTTCTATGGCAGCGCTGGTAAGTTGATCTTTCTCCTTCTTGTATATATTTCCAGCCTCCTTCAAGCCGCCATGGTAGATTTGAACCTTTGTCTCTATATGGGTATTCATGATTTATCTGCTCCTTGTATCTCTTGTTCTAATGGCTGAAAACTTCATTCATTTTATATGGCCGCCATTAGTAGATATTTCCAGATTTTTTTCCTCACTGTGTACATTGAGGCCGCGGCCATGCTTACTTTGTCTTCACCTGGGTACTCAACATATGAAACTTCATATATTTCTTACCGTGGTTGTCAATGATTCTAAGTATTTTCATTTGTAAATGGAGCTTTTCACTGGCACGAAGGAAAATCTTGAATGTAGCAATCCTCTTGCATGTATTCGCCTTGAACAAAAGATTATGCACAGGATATAACATATCCCCTTTATCTGAAACTCTACATTTTCCTTTCAATGGACTAGTAGCCTTGACTGCACTCATCCTTGATGAACTCTGTCACTTAGCATGACTCTCCTATCATTATGTAACTGCAACTTCTGATATTTCATTGGCACAAGAAACGATATCATGACTGCACCTTCTTGTTTAATTACTGCTTTTTATTGATTGCACCATGCATTGCTACTGTCAACATGACAGTCCTGTAGCATGTGTTTTCTACTTAGTGTACACCTGTTGCATTGTATTTGCATTGATGTCTTGTATCTCTGATTTTCTTCATTGCTTTTGTTATCTGGAAATACCTGTAGCATTTGGAAAATCTATTTCTAAAATGAAATTCTTCTCAAATTATCTGGTTCCAATCTTAGTGAAGGATTTGTTCTTTATCTATTGTTGTGACAGAAATGGCTTTTCTCTTTACTGCTATTCCATTGTATGTGTGTTCACCATTACACTCAGAAACTTAATAGGCATTATACTTTTTTGTTGTTGCTTATTCTTGTTCCAAACATGCTTATTCAAGGTATCACATGTCATGCATTTTTTGAGATAGCATTCCTTTTATCTATGAATGTAAATGCTTGCATTTGTCCAGTTCCATATCTAAATCAACTTCACTGTCTCTTTCATTCATTGTTATTTGGAAAGTACAATGTATTCTCATGTAAATGAACTAGTTCCCTATGCTTGGATAATAATTTGTAAGTAATCATTTGATTCAGCTTTCATATAAACCTCATATGCACTTGCATGGCCGCCTCTCATGGTCTTTAAACTGTCATATCTTATTTTTGCCATTTTTGTCCGTTATGTAACTAGTCTCAAAACTTCATGGAACTTGATGCTCTGTTTTGTGGAGCCTTCATGGTACTTTCATTCTTTATGCCTCAAGGCTTCTATGTAACAAGTCCCTTTATGATAGTACTCTATTTCTCGAAGTCTCTTTCAGACTATATATAAATCTTGAGTTGTTAGAAACAATTTTAAATGATTGATACTTTGTTCTCCCTTCAGTGTAAAAGGACTCAATACCTTACTAAGATGCAAAAGTAAGTGCAAGGTAGAGTTGAAACAAAGATAATGAATGAAAATATGGCCGCTTTATGAATCTCTTCTTGGTTACAACAACTTTTCTTAATGATTGTAATTGATATTGATGACTCTCATGTGTAATTAGAGAGCGTCCTTCTGATATGCCGAGCTCAACCCTTGTGGGAGCCCGTTTTACTCCACATATCTGATAAAAATGATCTCGAACATGATGAACCTATTCCTACACATTGAAACAAACATGTTAGCAAAATAAAAGAAGTTGAAAGCTTCCATTGAGTTTTGTTTTTCTTGATTGTCAGCCTTTCATCTGGTGAATGCTTGATTTGATGCAAATTACATTCCTATTGGTAGCATAGGAATTAAGAAGAATGTAATTCATCATTGCTTAGAGTATAACTCTAACGCCATTCCTTTATAATTTTGCAGGTTCATGGAGCGAGGAAACGAGGTTGCAACAACTTGGAGACGCGATGACTGAAGACACCAAATAAAGTGATTCATCATTATAGGAAATGATGAATTTCTCCTCTTCTTTACGCTTATGTTATGTTCAGTAGTGTAGTTTGTCTTTGAATTTTGTATTCATCATTTGATTGTCATAATCAAATTCAGTTACTCTCGCGGCTTGTGCGAGATTCAGTGTTTTTACAAAATGAATAAAAAGAATTATTATGCAAATTCTCAATTTTCTGTTTCAAATGCTTGCACAATAAAACTATGATTCAAATGTAAATTGATCTTTATGACAAACCATGAATACTTAAATCAACAAAACTTGAAATTTTTTGTACCTATCAATGATGAATTTGATTCAGCTCTACCTATTTGAGCTCATAGTGAAAAATGGGTAACATCTATATCCAAATTGCCTCTTTGGAGGCATGTGAAACCGTTGAGTGTGTTGAAATCACATTCAACCAAGGTGTAGGCTCCTCGGTCTTTTATGTTGAAAATAGCTTTTCTTACTAGTAACTATTCCAACATATATCTCTTACCATAAGAGAACTCAAGCCTTACCTATTTCTCCAAGTATCCATGAGGACCTACAAACAATCAATCCATTCCAAACTCCAAATGCAACATAGCACTATCATGAAGTAATCAAGCAAATGATTAATGTACCCAATACTTAAGAGAACTACACAAGATCAATGTCAAAGCTCCAATCTTGAACATAAACATGACATCCATGATCTAACCATCTCCTCCTAGGAGATCACATGCACCATAACAAACTTAAACATCCTAGTCTCAAGAGAACCATGCCAAACTCTGAATGCAACAAGAGTAAACCATGACATAATAGCAACCACTCTAAACCAAGAAAAAACCATATCCCCAATCACATGAGGATAAATTTACCAATGATGCATCCACGTCACTGCCAACAACTCCCACTGAACCGTGGTACCAAGTCACACATGGCATCATGATTTCCATCCTCTTCATGAAGATCACTATATCCTACCAAAGCTCCCATTGAACTGTGATACTGAGCTATACATGGCAACAAGATAAACATCAAACCATCACTATCAAAAGTATATGAAATTTCAGACATTTCCTCATGATCAAAATTATGATAACATGTACCATGCCACAACTCTAAACCGCTAATCAAGAGTATACCATGACATAATAACAAAACCATCCTACAACCAAGAATCCACTTCATTTCCAAATGCTCCCATTGAACCATGATACTGAGCAATCCCATGGCATCATGATGCACATAATCAAAACCACATTTCTATCATAAGCTCACACCAAACCTGTGAATCCAAGCTCTCAATGACACATGATAAACATCCTCTAAAGCAAGAATAAATACCTCTTGTAACAAACTTATTTTCCAAAATCAGCAATAACAAAAATAGTAAAATCTCCCACTACAGCCAAAAAACCTCCAATCTTTTAAGAGAAAGGCGTCCCAATACTCTACCCAACCCTAGCTCTGATACCAAATGTTGAAAATTGAGTTGTTTATGTAGCTTAATACTTTGTAAAACTTTATGATTGCTGATCTAAATATGTATTCTTTGTTATAGATTCTTTGTGGGTGATTATCTGATTAATCCATTTTACCATTTGTAGAATGAAGAAATAAGTTGTAGAAGAATTAGATAGGATATTAGAAAGATACACAAGCATATACCATGGAGAAACCCTTTCGAGAAAAAACTCCACCAAGAATCAATGTATTATTTAATCTCTGAAGTAGATTACAATAACTCCAATTCTTGCTTGAGAATGCTTCTTTTGTCTTCACCAAATCTTCTTCACAACCTGCAATAAAAATTGATACTAACTCTCTTCAACTTGCTTGAGATAAATAGGCTTTAATCAACTTTGTAAACTCCAAAAGAGTTACAATTACAATGCTCAAACCCTATCCCTAAAAGGTACGCCTATCTCTTCCAAGTAGAGTTTAACTATGAAGAACAATGTCAAATCATCATCTTCATCCATTTGGGCATCCCAAACTGAAGTAGTAACTCAACCTTTATTCTATAAATATCTTCAAGGCTTTATCCTCAAAGTAGGTGTCTAAGAGTGGGCCCACTTAACTCAGCCTTCTGAAATATCTTAACATGCAAAGGAGTTAATTCCAAGAAGCCAACTTGGGTGCCCAAGGTGGGTCCAAGTCATTTCCTATTAACTGAAACATTCATCTCCACCATTCATGCAAGAATGGTCATCCCCTGTTAACTGAAGGTAGTCCTTGTTATTTGTCATGCAACTCAAGTCATTAGTCATGCATTCCAAGTTAACTGAAGTCAACTAGCATTCAACTAAAACTAACTGAAGATAACTGAACCATAACTGAACTGAACTAAACTAAACTAAACTAAACTAAACTTCATGCATGTAAACATCAAACCCTAACTCCTAGGATCTTTACATGCATTCAAAAGTGTTATCTTTTACTCCAAACAGTTAACTCAAGGTGAGTTCCACCTTCCATGTGGGTGCCTCACGTGCTCCTATTATTTAGGAACTCATCTTGGATGCCCTCACATGCTCTTATCATTTAGAATTATTTACAAATGTCAATTAACATGATTATTTCATCCAAAATTAATCTCTCTCCAATCCTAGTGTTTGAAAACACTTTCCAAGGACTTAGGAGACACATGAAATAAATAATGTTTAGGATTGCAATTAAATGGCATCCTATTTCCAACAATAGCATTATGTTTTAACACCCCCCCTTAATGTTAATAGGGGATATCACATGTCGATTTCCATAAAAGAAAAAATGTCAAAGTACCCTATAATGTAGGTCTTCTTTGACAGTGATAAATAGGGACATAAATATATGCCAAGATGAAAGGCATGTATTCCAAACTACATGAAAACCATCTTTTCATAATTTATAATCCTAGTGCTTTAAAAATGATGCTATATATATGAGGTCTTATAAAGGAATTTATTGGAGCTTGAGTCTCCTCAAATTAGCCTCACCTCAAGTTCATTACATAGTGCCCATAGGACTTAACAAAATTTGCCCATAAGACTTAATATAATGCTTTTATAAGTGAAATATTTATAGAGAGAATTTTTTTTACAAGATGCCTATAGAACTTATACATCTAGGGTTTAGCCACTAGGTACCAATGTCATCAAGACATGCACAATCCCCCTCAATGACATCACCTAAGGCCAAGCATTTATTTGAATATGAAGCATACAATGCCTATAGGTCTTAAATTATGCTACTTAGGTCATACATATAGGATTTATCCATGAGGTAGTGTCATGCACACTCCCTCTCAATGGCCAATCACTGCATGAAGGTGTTGATATGTGATGGCTAAGATTCCAATCTATTTCTTCTTGATCATAATGTAGTATACAACTAGATATTTCGATGATTAGAATTGGAGAGAACTTTTATGATGGAATACTTTCACTTGAGTGAGGTGCTAATGATCTTCAATGAGATTTTCTCTCTTTGAAAATAAAATTCTTTTGTAAGAGTAAAATAACTTTAGTTATCAAATAGTAAGATGGTACTATTACAAGTATCTTCCATAAATATTTAAAGCCTCATTGATTCTTTAGTAGCTACTTTTATATTATGACATTTTGATTTAAATATATAGAAGATAAATTTTTAAGTATTATTCCATACATGGAATAGCACCTGCAACATTTATTTTGAAGATAGTGTAAAATACAATAACCAAAATAGTTAGTAACACAAGTATCAAATAAAGTTGATTCTTGGTGTAGAAAAGTTCATCATTAATTGTATGCATTTTTCATTTGTAAATGACACTATAACTTTGCTAAAATTCTAGAATATAGTCATTGTAATTTAGATAATTTGATGATCATTAACAAGGAGATCATATGATATTTCATGAACATAAGTATAGATAATTTATCATTTTTCTATTGAGAAAAAATAGTCATGCTATATAGTAATGATATGTAAAAAAAATGAAGCAACGAGTGAGTTATCATTTCCAATCTTGCTCCCCAAATAGTTTATTAGGGTGATATCCACCCATTATAAGTAGGTGATTTTACACCCAATAGATTTAGAGGATACATGAAGATCAAAAAATAATATTAGATAAAGTAACATCCAATAGAAAATGAAATATGATATCCAAAAGATGCTTTGAAATTTTATATTTTTTATGGATGTGTAAGAGTTTTGAAACATATTTTTCCTTACCTTTTGATTCATTTTTTCATCCTTGTGTCTTAGTAAAAGGAAATGAATTTTTCTATTTTAATATACAAGAATTACAATTCTTTGAGAGAAATAATGACCTCCTTAGATTATTGTGAAACATAATGTACTATGAAAAAATATAAATAAATATAGAGAGACACATTAAATAGCCAAATGAAGTTACAACATATTTTCTTCAATTATCAAGATTTATATTCATTTTGAAGATAAGATTGTGGATTTCTAATAACCTCAATTTTCATAATTATTAAGTGTGACATTGTCTATGCTTCTTTTAGGCATTTTCAATCAATAGGGATATATTTTAATGAGCCTAATGTTGTAAGATGTCAATAGGGTATGAGATTCTTTTAAAAGTATTGTGCCTAATCATCTTGTATAATGTTTTATGAAGAATTTCAAGACATCAATTTTTCATAGTTAAATAAGATGCATCTTGGAATCAATATGAGGAAAGTGATAATATTGAGTTAAAAATAAGAAAATGAAGGCAAGAATATTGTTGTATAAGGTATTTAAATATAGTCTAAGATACATGAATCAAGTATTGTATAGAATTCATGAACATGGTGTAGTTCTTTTAGAGTCTAGTAAGACAAGTATGATATTTAATGTATAGATCTATAGAAAAAATGCATAATTGAGCATTACAATATAAAGCTCTTGTTTAGCAACATGATAGTGGTGCCCAATTAGAGTAAGAAGTAAGGAAATTAGAATCTAGTGCAACCACTATAATAGCATAAAATTAGCAAATTTAGAATCCAATTCAACTATGTATGATATTGTAAAATTAATTCCAACATTTGTATAAAAGACATAACATAAAATAGATTAAAGTAAAAGCATTGTATGTGTGACCGAAGATATTAGTATGAGTTGATTACGCTTGATCCATGAAGAATCGAAGCATATTCATGCCACTAATACTCAATCTAAACAAGATCAATCGAATTGAAGTTAAACTAAACATTCATTAAAACAAAGCATTCTAAACTACAAAAGCATTTAAATGTCTACTATAACCCATCTGAAACTTATCCTGTTGGGAGATTGGTGTCATGTTGATGTGAAACAATGACCCTTTCCCAATCTCATGGATCAGTGAGCTTGTTTCAATCGATTCTATTGAAGATAATCGATGAAACGGTTGTGAGAAGTGATTGAAAACATGATTTATGCTAAAATGAGTGTGATGAAAAAGTTAATCTAACATGATTTTATGCTAAATGATTCAGATATATAATTGCTAAGCTAATCTAAATGAGATTTAAACTAAAAAGATTCAAACCCTAATTATCTACTTAACTAAATGGATGCATTATGGAAGCCATTAATGGAAGCTAAGCTATTATGCAGCTAATTTAAACTAAAATATGCTAAATGTGAGCTAAATATGAGTGTGAGTCTGAGTGATTTCAACGACATAAGTTTGATGTTAAAAGATGGATCCATGTGTTTCCAAATACTGTTCTATTTATATGAAAACAAATGAGAAATGAAGGGTTGAGATAAAAAAGCTAATCAACGGTCAAGGATGAAAGAAATTGGAGGCATGGATCACGGATTCTCATCAATAGGTGAGAATGCAAGATGAGATTTAATCAAGGGTTCTCATTCCTTCAAAACAAGCACACTTTTGACTTGTACAAGAGGTCAAAAGTTAACTTGCACAAGAAGTCACAAGTTAACTTGCATATGAAGCTAAGTGAGAATGGCCCCTTTTTCAAATGATTGGAGGAGAGAGAATATTCTTTAGAATATTCTCATGGGTGAGAGAAAAGGATATTTAGTTAATTAAAACTAAATTAAATTGTGAATAGGAGGAATATTCCCTTGCAAGTGGGAGGAATTGGATTAATTGGATAGTTGCTAATTGAAAAAGGGTTTAATCATGCAATTAGGGGAATTAGAAGAATAAAGTGATATTTATTAAATTAAATGATTTAATGAAAGGGGGAAAGGTGAAATGACATTTAATTAAATAACTTAGGGTTATTTAATTAAATAAGAAGACTTAGGGAATTAAATTAAATAGTTTGATTTATTTAATTTAATGAGACAAAATATTGGCATGGAAGGGGATGAATTAACCTAATTAAATGAATTAGGTTAATAGATGCAAATGATGCAATTAATTAAATAGCTAGGCTAATTTAATCAATTAAGCGAAAAGAGGATGGGTTTCAAGAGGAAATGATGTTAGTATACCTAATTCGAGTGTATGATATCATTCAGGACATTTTTTCAGTGTCTACAATACATGACATTATAAATATGCAAGCTAGCAAAAAAACACCAAACATAAAGGCCATTAGTAAAATATGGCATAAAGAAATATCGCCATGGGAAATAACACAACACTAGAAAGATTGTGTAGGATTTCAAGAAAGTGTCATGATTTATATGTGAAGTGCATGCAAAAGATTAGCAATGAACAAACCTAGGGACTTTGTAACCGTTGGTTATAACTCTATGCATCACTTTTCTCTATAAATTAAACTATCTAAAAGTAGGCTAAAAATATGTCTTGCACAAGTGTGGAAATATGTAGTTGGTATATTAACAATAGGAAAGACAATCAAAAGTTTGCAAATTTAAGAGTGCACACATCAACTAATAAAATGTTAGAAGATTTCACATCTCTACACACAATAGATATTGAGACAAGAGAATGTTAAAATGATAATTTTTAATAGAAATCCATTGAAAATGAGAAAAATGATATAAATATTCTATTGCACTAGAATTACCCTTATGAATGTTTGGCCTCATAAGGAAATTGCTTGCTCTTCCAGATCCAACATGTTCATAATGGACATCTTGCATATTGTTCTTAAAAAAAGTATGCATTCCAAGGAATGATATTATAGAGGAAAAAATATTTGTATAAATATCGAAGTCAAGATAATGTTCAAAGAAAAGAAAATGCAAACAAAGTGAAGTTGACTCCCTTGTCATATTTCGATGCCTCTAAAACATGACTTTTGCTTTGCACAAAGAACCCAAATAATCCTTCACTAGACCTGAGCTAGGATGAGATGGGACGACTCTAGAATAGGGGCAACGTCTACCTAGTCAACAAATTGTACATTTGATTGTATTTATTAATTAATTGAAAATAAAAAATGCATTATATTCTAATTGTCAATAAGATCAAATGTGGAGTCTAATGACTACATAGACAATACACTAAAATAGGAAAGCAATGCCAAGGCTATAAATCTCCCTTCCTAATTTCTATCCATAGTCAACATGGTTTCTAGATGATGTAAAAAAATATATTCACATAGTAGCATGGTCATGCTAGATAGGAAAAAGTAAACTTGGTTTATTGTTTCATCTCAAAGATAGTGGGCAAGTTCATATGTAAATCGTATTTGAAATCCAAGGTGCATTGCAAAGAACCAATGCATATTCTTCTTGTGTGACTCAAAGTATGAATGAGATTGCTACTATGCCATTTTCCTCATCTAACATGACTGCACAATGCATTCCACTGATACATATATATACAAGATAAAAGAATTCCATCAACATTGTAATTTTTTAAAAAATAGTCATGTGCCACAATGGTGAGATGGATATGAAGACATGATTGGTGGAATACACTATTTTGAGTGAATAATTCACTCACCTCACTTCTGAAACACCTCAAGGATCATCTCGTATCTATGTTTATAGAAACATTCTTGAAGGAAAGTAACCGGATAAATCTTTAAATTTGCAAGATTTTTTTGGTTTGTAGACCTCGAGGTATTCATTCATAGTTTTGAACAAGTGAGATGTGGATGTAATAATATTATGATTAAGTTGATCCATAAATCTCTAGACATGAGGGTGGATCATGTTGTGGAAATGAAAACATAAAACCCACAAACTTAAAATAATATTGCAACATAAGTTAGTTGTAAATAAGTAATG